>JAUELC010193739.1:0-10857 GCA_031471745.1 Cryptochiton stelleri | reverse complement strand
CGAACTCGCAGTACATCTCTGTCGATGTTGAAGTCATACAGTTCAAGGGCAAAGGGAAATAACTCCAGTCTTGACCTCTGGGCCATGGCTCTTCATAGAGATATCTTAGCGTTGCTTATTCGCTTCAACCGTAATATATAATTATAAATAATCATAATATGCTCTACCACCCGTCTCAGTCGTCTATACTGTCCTACAATTAATACAACCCAAAACACCACTCTCAACCTACTTTCAGCCCCACACTCGAAGCAAGCCTTGTGTCCATTAGTATATAAGGGATTCAACGCCTTCCTTATTATGTACAAACCAGAGCAAACCAGACACTATGATGGCATCACTATGACGTCACCACCCATGACGTCATCATCCACCACTACCACCACCTGTACAACCATAGTAACACCGGTCAAAGGTCATGGCTCCGCCTGCACCACCAATACTTAAATATTAAAAGACCTTCCTTATTCTGTATGGAGGTGCAAGTCTGGCTTGCACCTACATACATAATAAGTAACAAGCTTTCCTTATTATGTATGTAGATGCAAGGCTTGCACCTACATACACAATAAGTAACAAGCCTTCCTCATTATGTACAGAGGTACCTCCTGTACATAAAAAGAAACGAATGAAAAAAAAGGTAGGTCAATACGCTCCCAGGCGCTCTTATATACTACTACCAGAAGGCTAGAGCATACCAAACCTATACCTCAAACTAACAAATCAAATATTGGTTTCTATATAATGACTCAGAGCTAGGTTTTCGGATTTGCTCAAATAAAAAACCAAACTTTGTGGTACTGTCCGGTACAAGATGTTACTTTAGGGTCGATACCTCGTCCTGTTCTACCTAGATAGCGTATGATAGCCCCTACTAAGATTGCGCTATTTTAGCTCTAAAGGGCTTGTTTTCTACGAATTCTACTGAATAGTCTAAAAACGAAGCCCTATGTGATTTTACATAAGTGATCTCGCTCATCTGACTTTAAAGTGTGCTGGCAACAAAAAATCCCAGTATAGGATCCCCAATGTCTGTTGGCCAAGCGTTTCTGGTAGTATCTCCACCACCTGGGCTATTCATTTTAATCTTGCCGTGTATCAGTCTTTTCTAATCTATACACGAATGACACTCTGTCTCTACCGACCCACTATTTATTAGGTATTATAATGAAATCTGTATCTCGAGCAGTACTTTTGAATCTTGATCGAACTTGATAATTTGATACGCAATCAATCTCAGATCAAAGAAGAGCTGGCAGAGGTCAGAGTGGATTGACAACTCTGGATAGAGATTGGGACCATTCCAAGGCGATTTCGTTATGGGATTAGCGGTTCAGTAGAGACAGGGTGTCTTTAGAAATATATACTTACAAATGCATTTAAAATAAATCACACATTATGAAAAAAACACTTTATATTTTGGGGAGTTTACAAGTATGCTTAGAACGACTGACTGGCAATAAATCTGAACTTGTATAATAGTATTAACCAAACAATCGGAAATGATTTAGAGGCATACTTACCGAATGTATAACTCTTGAAGTACCATGGTTAAGGAATAAAGTCCAATATGACTATTGTTCTACAACTGCAATGTTAGATTGTTAAGTGGAAAAAAAATGTGAAGAGTGTCTCAAGTACTCGATTCTTGGTATATAAACTACCCCAAAGAACCTGGCGTTGACAAGGTTTAATACCCTGCACGAATCACCCGTTGTTTCTCTGTTGACCGTAAAACCTCGTCAATAGTATTATATCGTCAGGTCCACCGTAAACAAAGTTAGCTATCTGTCGTTCTGTGTGATCCTATGATTCATATTTAAAAATATAATTTTATAATTAAATAATGCCAAGAACATATTAGAAATATTTTTTAGTGAACTCCAACAATATAGTTTATTTATATAAAACCTGACTGACATTCGTACTTCTCTGTCGATACGGATGGGAATTTCACGAGACTTTGTACATCGTTTAACCCATGTCAATAGCTGAAGAAAAATCTTTTTAAATTGAATCCCCTACAAAATAAGTTATTTGTATTCAACTTACATATTTACTTCTTCAGCAGTATCGTTACAGCTTCATAGAGCTACATAGAACCTGACGAACATGAGCTTACGGACAGTATTGGATTTTTCTTTCACTTTCGCATTTATTTGGTAACCATTATGTTACGATATTTTGTAGATATTTATCCACGATGTTTTGCAATTGTAGATTAGAAAATAGGGACATTTATTTTTGAATTTGAATTTTTTTAATTTTTTTTTTAATTAAGTAACAATGTCAAACCAAATAGGATGCCAACAGACTAAAGTTACCAGATATAGTATATAGGTAAATTGTAGGTACTTGTACAGATTACCTGAATGAATGTAAGGCCTACTATGTTCACGTGGTTGAGGCGTGCAAACAATCGTAGATGCATGTGTATACGCTCTAGTAACTTTCATCTAAATACAAGCTGAGATTCTGATAGGTCCAGGCCGATGTCTTTAAAAAAATGAATTATGCTGTATCGTGCAATACTGCTGTTTTTATATGCAAACTTATTACAGCGAGTAACGATGACAGCACGTACTCCCCAGACCGGAGCCTGGGGCAAGACAGAAGTGTGTATATAAAGAGCTTAAGACATCGAGAACCTTATCATTTCAACTATTCACTTCACTAACTGTAGTACTACGTTAGAAGAAGACATAATGAAGCCGATAGTTAATTTTAGTAAGGCGGTTAAGACAGTACACTTTAAAGAGGACTCTTTTGAAGATGCCAAGAGAGACACATTTCTTTTCCGACGCACGATATTCCTTATCTACTTATGTGCATCAATGGTAAATATTACACTTTCTTCAATATAATTTTTGTTTTTTTGTTTTTATTGTTATGTTTAAATCTTGCTTTAAGCATGATATTGTGGCTATTATTGGGCCTTAGGCAGCATTTCCCTGTATTTATAAAATGAGATGACATTATTTACTACTATTTCCTATACCTGTGCTACATTATAAAAAAAAGTAAGATTGTATTACAATCGTATACAACTATATACATATACAAATCATACCCACAAAACTAGTATAAATGATAATATGACTGTTGATGTTTCCAGGTGATGGCCTTTACTGCAGGAGCCGTATCATTGGTTCTAGATCTAACCATCATCCCATACAGGACCTTACTGCGGGGGCAGATTGAGAGTGCTTTCATTGTTATGTTCGCCTACTCACTGTTCATCCTCATCGTAACACTGATTGGGTTCTACTGCTACGTTAGAAAGGGGTTCAAAGCTCTAGTCTCAGTAAGTTGTATTGACTATCTATTTAGTCATTAAATCTTCAATATACACAGACGAACCGGAGTTCGAATCGTGGTGGAGGCAAGCAATATTCATCTCTGCTTTTATGAAAATATAACGACGTATACAAACACATATATACTGATAAATGTTCTTTTCCTCAAGTCATTGGTTTACAAATGTTCGTCTCTCTCGCTACAATGTAATGAAAAATTGGAATTCCACATATCTGAGTTTTAATGTATATTCCTTTGTTTGGTTTCAGTATGCCATTTTCTCCTGCACACTATTCATGTTGGTTGTGATGTGTATTGTATACAGTATGGCCATGAGACACGAGGTAAGCATCATTCCACCTTCATTGACATTACTTCTAGATCTATCGTTTTGTAAATCAGGGAAAAAAATAAAAATAATAGTGAGTCAATCGAATGTTCTTACATTGGTTTGTTACCGATTGACCTTCTTTTTTAAGTAGTCAATATTTTTTTTAATTATTCGAATCAACCACGAATATCGATACCACGATTTGCGTGGGTGTTTTTTTTATCGTATCATTTATAAATGTTATATTAGTCTTTAATGAGATTATCCTTACTTCATATGTGGTATAAACTACAAAAAAACGTTCAACAAAAGTTCCGTGCTATGATACTTTACTTGTGTGTTTAAATTTAGCTGATGATTTATGTTCTCTATATTTATCAAATTTATTTAAAAAACAGATTGTTTAATTTTATATCCTTTTCTATCTTTTCAGTTCCATGTGCACCTTCATCCCACCATGCTTAGAGGGTTAAGAAACTATGGGGAGATAACTGGTGCCGATGTTAATCTCCATTGGGATAACCTTCAGAAAGAGGTAATTATCTCTTTGTGTAAATTTTTTTTTTTTTCTCAATCACATCTTTGTACATTTGTTATACATTGGGATACTTTTTCTGCCATAATTGTCAAAAACTACTTTTTGGTAAAAAAAAAAATATATATATATTTTGGGAAAGAATATAAATAAATTTTTATGAAAAGTGTGTCGTTATCTCATAATAGAACTTTGAACAAAAAACATTAAATAAAATATATTAGTATCATATATAAAATCATCCACGCATGTAACATAATATAGAAGAAAAAATGTCCACTGTCTTATTAATTGTTTTAATGTATTTGCCAGTTTTCGTGTTGTGGATTAGAGGCTGCTGATGACTGGTATCAGAACACCTACATGAACAAAGCTCTGCCAGACTCCTGTTGTAAAAACCCCTCACAAGGGTGTGGTACTCTACAACATAAACATCAGGACACTGAAGACCCTTTTCACAGCCAGGGCTGCTACCAAAAGTTCCACGATTGGTTGGGGATGTACACATATGGTCTAATTGGATTTGTCATAATCCTTGCTCTTTGGCAGGTACGTTCAGGATCCAATACCTTTCAATATTCTTTTGGCAGTTTAATTAATACAGTTTTTTTTTTTAATTAACTTAATGACGACTTTGCATTGTCGGTTTTTTTTATGGTAATAAATACAGAATAGTCAGCGTATTAATATGTAGCCAGGTTACGATACACCCACAAGAATAACATATATAACCCTATCGTATCAATGACTCTTTGACGGGATACATACGGATGCATGGCTCGCTATAAGAACAATCATTTAGATTGGTTGATATTCCAACAACAACAAAAAACGTGTATTTTTTCTGAATGACTTCCTTTTTCATACGTACTTAACTACTGCTCTGTGTTATATCATTTTGTAACCATTTTAATGCAACTGTTTTATATAATTTTTGTCTGCAAGTCGCGCTTTTATAAATTAATATTTGTGAAATTTTACCAGATAAACCTGTACTTATCTGTGCGATGTTCTTGTGTTTTCAGGCAGTTGGAGTTTTTGTGAGTTGGAATTTAGCCCGGGTAGCCAAACACATCCCAAAAGAGCTCAGACTGCAGAACGTGAAGGAATCCATGAACGATGACATCAAGAAGAAGACGGTAATTTTCACGGTTTGAAGGACATCTTTATGCAGCCAAATTTTCAACAAAACCCTTGACTGACGCATCAAACAATCCGTTGCTACATTCCCGTTGCTGTTCGTTGTGGGTAAGAATGTTTGAAGTACTTTGAACATTTCAAACTCGTTTTCGGAAGATGTGATATGAGTCCCATTCGAATACTACCAGCATGACAATCTGTATTTATTGAGCTTAGAAACCTTGCAAATGGAATGCAAGACAAGATGGATAAACGAACTTTCACAGCTCACTCGATGCCACACTATTGGAAGGATTCATTCCTCGGCGATTCTTCTTTCTACTTTTGAGACCACAGAGGAGGTAGAAGAAGCAAGTATTCGAGAAAATTGTTTCTTTATTTCTTGAGTCTTTCGTAACAAGTTTTAAGACAGTTATTTGTCCATGGGTCAAGCACCATATTGAAATGGATTCAACTGAACAGCAACATTAAATAATACGACAATGACTGATCTTATCCATTTATCTGTTTATATTGTCTGATGAATTCGCTTATACCAAAAATATTATATCAAAGCAAAAAATATATGTATGTGTAAATATAAAGCTAATTTATTTTCCAAGAAATCCAAAAAGACTGTGTTGAAATCTGGATAAGGCTGACTAAATATGGTAACGATGAGGCTAGATATACATTTTGTCAATCTACTATTATGTCAAGCATGTCACATTCCAGTATAAATTTGATGCCAAATATTTTGTTCAATTTTCAACATTTCATTTGTTGACTTATAAAATATAAAAAATATGAAACTTTATGTTATCTTTCTTTTTTCCTTTGAGCAAACAGATAAAAAAAACAACGTCATTTAGGCCACATCTGTCTTGTGTATCCAATCATATTAGATGTCCAATATGTTGAGTCGTCGATAGGTATTTAACGTTGGGCACTCTAATTGATCCGCAAAATGAGTTCCACCAACTTGAAAGTGCCATTTAAATGAGTTTACAAGAAGCCTATTTATTTACTTAGTGTTTTATACACCGTATAGATGATTATCTCATATATATGATGGCCGTGCCAGTTTTAATGGTGGAGGAGCCCTGTCAAAACCACCAGGATTCCACTTGTGGAGTTTTCGAGCGTATAGCCAAAGGTTAACTCGAAACGCATAAATCGCATTATTGAGAGGCATATAGTAACAACTCCGAAAAAATCAGGGTTTGATTGATGCTTGACGGACTCAAGATAATTTCACTTATGACTTGTTTTCTTCCCCGGTGTTTGCCGGAAGACCCCGAAGAAACCTCGTAAAACCCATCCCTGGATATTCGCAGTCACCGGTATAGTTTCTTTATATATAACTTTGTTCGACAGACGGTTGTGTTATATGTGCAGTACATTTAAGTAGGTTCGGCAGTGCAATGCATAACCGACTCAGACAAACAAATCAAGGAATGGTTTTTCTGAGCAAGTGTCAAAGAAATACCTTGATAAGCAGAATGGCAAATTGGGTGCTGGGCTGGGCAATTTGTAATACAAACGACAGTAAGTCCTTTACCTAGTTCCAATGGATACAATGTTTGAATTGTTTTAATCCAAAAGGATTCTCTCGCCAAGTGTTTCTGTTTAGTTTCCTCTTCTGAAGGAAGAACTGGTGTTTTCTCGATCGGCATGCTTTAAAAATGATCTATAACCGAACGCCCGGAAAGAGAAAAACGATCAACTTTTGAGATATCTCGACCGTAATCTAATAGAACACATACAACTGACTGTTAGCTCTATAAGCCTAGTCAGCAAACTGGTCCTAATTTATCAGCGGCTGAGACAAAAGGGTTTGTATGCATAAATAGCCGCTGATTATAAAGCCTAAAAGCCTAAGAGGACTTTTTGTTTCTCCAATTCACTGTTTCAGGCACTTCTTACAATTAAGTGATATTTTCTGAATCGCTGTTCAAAACATCTGCCAAGTGATACACATTTCTAGTTTGTTCCGCTACGAAGAAAACAGCTTACACTTAGCCTTCCGTTCAAACATCTCGAAGACTTGCCTGAGAACATTATAGGGCTATTCTGTTGTTTCCGCACAAGTACTGAATGTAAACTTTGACATACATTATAACTATTCAGTTTACTTTAGGGTTTCAGACTTTATTTGGCGACGATGTCTCATTGTAAACATATATCCTCTCGGAACAAGTGCGTTAAAGCGAACAAACCTGGTTAAATGTAACGAGGGTGATACGATTCCTTTAAAACCGTATTTGAGAGTTTATAATCCCCTTGACGGTGCGAGGTGGACGAAAGGTCTTAGAATAGATTAGTTCATGGGTATCCGTGAGCTTAAAGAATACCGTGTAGTCCAACAATCCTGCAATGTTCAAACTGATACCTTTATAGACTAACATCCAAACGATCTATACCATCCAGGCTGATTAGGGGTTGAAGTTTAATGTTGCATGGGTCATGATGATTTAGAGTGACGATGAAGAGATCAAGATAATCCAAAAGTATATGCTATACACGGGTATAGATATGAACAAATTCGTGTCAAAAGAGCACTTGTCTTATCTCGACCCATTGCAATTGTCATTTTTGTAACACAGTAAAAAAATATTTTCTTCTAAATGTTAGATGTGATTTGTGACGAAATGGATGGTGATTTAAAAAATTACAACCTCGCCATGAGAGTGATAGTTAATAAATTGGTAAAACGATCAGATATTTAATCATGGCGGTAGTTTATACCTCGATGGTTTGCACGAGCATTGTTCAAATGACAAGTAACATTTTTTTTA
Organism: Cryptochiton stelleri; assembly: GCA_031471745.1. NCBI lineage: Eukaryota > Metazoa > Mollusca > Polyplacophora > Chitonida > Mopaliidae > Cryptochiton > Cryptochiton stelleri. The sequence continues at coordinate 2,777 of JAUELC010193739.1, read as the reverse complement.
CCATATTTGTGGAATTTGTTAATGTGGCCACAGATGAATGCCTTAACAAATGCCCTTCGTTGAAGCAAATGATAACTAACACAACGCTGTAATAGATTATCGCAAGATAAGCTAGTTATGACAAATTATCCGTATGTGTATCGCGCTTAATTAATGAAACTGAACACGTCTGTGGATTTCCGCGTCAATGTCAAATTGAGTTCAACGAAGTCTACCACTCAAAAAGGCCGTATCATTAACAGTTCGTTTCATATCGTTTTTTGTCGTACTTAAGGTTATTTTACTCATATGGCGGCATGCCAGAGCAATGGGTGAAGGAAACCTCCTTCAACGTAGCTAAGTTTGTATCTCTCTGGTCACTACATGTGAGCTCGTAGTGACCAGAGACACAAACTTAGCTACCTTCAATGCCACTGGTAACAAACAAGATAACCACAGGACATAATACAATTAATAAGACAAAGTGTGCAAATTTCCTGTTCTAGACGCCACAAAAAAAATTGGCTTCATGTTGTCCTTACCTCTCAGAGCACCAAGCTCCTTCCAACCGCCCGCATTTCGTATCTTGATATTTTCACCATGACATTTCACCTAAATGGTTCGCGACTTGTTTACTTTAAAGACGCATTTGGTCCTACTTAAGAAATAAATGTATATTTGGCACTATAAAAAAAAAATTGGGATTAAAAAACAAGAGCAATGACCCATGAAATAACGCGCGAAATAATTAAATATTCAGCGATCTGCAATATATATATTTTTTTTATAAATTTAGAAGACAAAAAAATGACTTGCCCCCATGCATGCACATTTGACATGAATAAGGTAAATGACAGGGGTTTTATTCCGAGGTATGGAGAGTATATCACGTAATAAAACCATTGGCTAACGAAGATGGAATTATGTTCGAAGTTACATTAATGAAGATAATGACGGATAACGCTGTAAATGACTTTGTATTTAGATAGGGTTCAAGATATATACCTTCATTTCAAAATGTGTACGACGGTGTATGAACCACCTTTAAAAAGCAATAACTCTTTTAAATTAGTCCAAATACTACAAGTTTCGATTGGTTTAACAAAGTCATACAAATAAAATCATAGTGGACAACATGGGGGATTCACAGTTGTTCTGTTCTCCAGTCAAGAAGACGAACATACAATACCCCCCATGCAGAGTCCAGACGAATTATTGGCCGAGTGGTAAAAGACTTAAATCTTGTGGCAATTATTGGCGGAATTTAATGAAAACGATTTATAACAATTATTTTCAAATTGTTGATCTAGTAAACACCTTAACAAATTCCTGCTGACGTTACAGAAACTGTTTTACATGTATATCTGATTTATCATGTGTCTGTTCCTCGTAGCTAATGCGACCGGGAAAAGGCTGATGAAGCTATGAATACAAGATCGGATTTATCAAGATTGTTCCTGATACTGCTAATAGCGAGACGTTTAAAATTATATAAATATTGATCCCGTGGCAGACGGGCTATAAGCTTGTTCAGTTTGTTCTTCCCAATTGTTGCCTCTAACAACATACTGAAAGCACCACTATTCCGTCAATAATAACAGGAACTGCTACAACTTCGCGGGTAGGACATTTGGGCCCATACAAAGGGCTTAGTGAAGAACAGTGTTTAATTTTATGTTACGGAGGGTCAACTGTTAAGGGTGCCACCAAATACTCAAAGTACTACAATATACTCCGTCGGTAATACTATTTAAACTGCATGGAACGTCGCAGATAGGATGTGTGGACGCAAACAGATACTATTTGGGTCCGAATTTTAATTTAGCCCCTGGATGAATGAAGGTTACGGGGGATCAGATCTTACAGGGGTCAGTAAAATATTGAAAGTACCATAGCTAAGTAAATGCAGCTCGCTGCAGAGCTATAGAGCTACACTGCACGTTTATCCCTTTTCCGTCTGCTTTTGACACATTTCTCAGATCTAATTACTTACTTCGGCAAGACGCCAAGGGCTGGTTTGTGCCGAGATATGTCTAACTTATCACAACTTAATTCAGCTCCAAAGTCGCCGTATAAAGGGAGATATCCTCATTCAAAGTGGGACCTAAACAAGATATCAGCGGTAAGATGGCAGTTCTTGTACTGTTTTCGATCGACCACGCGCATTGTATACTTGAGTAGAAACGGCCATTTTACCGCCGATGATGACCCCTTGCTAAACTAAGTGCCTTTCGGCGGTTAGACAGAGGTCAAAGTAAAATAGAGATATTGCATAGACCAATCAAATGCATGTACCACTTTGCAAACAGTGTATCGCCTCTGCCGAAATATCATGATCAACAGCCGACAAAGACGTCCTTTTCGAGCAATGGCTCAATCTATGCTTATTGTCTGTTAATAGAGGTGATATTCAATTTCCGCCTTACTTCGTTAAATACAAGTTTAATGTATTTCACTGTTCGCACTATTTGCAGAGGGATATATGGCACCATGGCCAGGTGCGGGCTTGTATTGCCGATCACTCGAACTAGTAGCGATTATCTCCTCCTTGTATGGCCAGAAATAAGGCACAAGCGGGACCAATCTCTACCATCGGCTCACTGACATTCACCTCTGTGGTGGGCTCAGCACTTTTTATTTCACGTGACTTTGTTATTGACATATCCTACCGGCAGGTTTACAATTAAATCGTCCTTCCGTTGTCTTAACTAAATCAAAGCCTCTTTCTGTATATCTTTTAACACTGTTTTTTATCGTAGGTATGCACAGATTCGGTTGTTGTAGCTGGCTAATCAACG
>JAUELC010193628.1:0-10857 GCA_031471745.1 Cryptochiton stelleri | reverse complement strand
ACCTATTTAAATCCAGATATAGATGGGGCCCACCCAGCAATCGATCTTACTGTCACAGATGCAGCAGTTCTCCCATATTTTTGTTGTAAAGTGCATGACGACATATGTGGCAGTGATCACTTTCCAATCATGCTTGAGCATCTCACTTCTAATTCGTAGGAGAGAATGCCAAGTCGGAAATTGAACAAAGCAGATTGGCCTACATTTGAAAAAATCTGCGAGACCAACCCGCCAATATTTTTGGCAGCAGATGATCCTATAGAATTGTTTACAAATATTATACTCACTGCTGCTGACAGAACAATTCTTAAAACATCGACGAAAGTCCGAAAGTAAACCCTTGTATGGTTTGGAACACGATTCAGAGATTTTAAGGCAAAAACAATACAGCCAAGGTACAGCATCTGAAGGAAGGCTCTGGTTTGTTAATTTCTCCTTTAGACATTGCAAATAAACTTGCAGAAAAATTTGCTGAGAAGTCATCCTCTGCAAACAATTCACGATAGTTTTAGAGGATTAAGGGAACAAAGGAGAACAAAAAGCCCAACTTTGCATCTAAAAACCTCGAGGCTTACAACAACCCCTTTAGCCTCGAACAATTTAAATATTCACTTCAATGACTCTACGTGTGGTCCTGAAGATGTATGCTATAAGTTTCTGTATTTTCTTCCACCTTCAGCTCTCTAGCTGCTATGACGGACTTCAGTGGAATTCCCCCAATCCTGGAGAGAGGCCCTTATAATGCCAGTTCCTAAGCCGGGTAAAGATAACACCGATCCAAACAATTACCGCACAAAAGCTCTTACCAGCTGTGCAAGACTATCAAGTGGCTACTTAATGACCGTCTTTTTTGGGTCCTTCAGGACCAAAACCTCCTGACCAACATCCATTTTGGGTTCAGACAAGGTCGGGTCAACGTTGTGTCGGTCTTCTTTGACTTAGAGAAGGCCTATGACACAACGTAGAAACATTTGATTTCAAAATACCTGTCAGATATGGGACTAAGAGGTCGCTAATCTTTTTTTATTGCACAATTTTTTTATCAGATAAACATTTTAAAGTGAAAGTGGGCTCCACTCCCTCCGACTCATTTATCAACATGAAGGTGTGGATTTAATTTGTTTATTGGAAAAAAAAATATTGATTTATTTTCTGCCGGATATTAAGACGGTGGAATTGGCTTCTGCGTTTCAATGATAAACATCCCTGAGATACAATCAGTGTACAACTGCTCTTGTAAATAATGACAGCTTTAAAACTGTTTTGTTTTTTTTACCTCTGGCAGCCATATTGATGCAAGTCTATTTGATTTAAACTGCTTAAATCAACAATGTAGGCTCACAGCATCTGTTATCCGTAAGCGATCCACGCCACAGAAGGTTAATTACAAAGTGTGTCCATATTCAGTTGCCAAATAAACACCCAGAAGTGGTAATGTAAGCATGGTGCCGGATATTATGCAGACCGACCGGATAAACAAACAGAGCTCCGCCTGTTGTTCTACTGTAAAGACGAAACGAGCGTCTTCTTATCAGATCAAATGCAGTCTTTGTTCTGGCACAACCTAAAGGTCAACTCGTTAAGTAGTTTATCAGTTTAATTTGACCATCATCAATGTTCACTGATGTATGTATCGATGACATAGAGTCTGTCCATATACCAATTAACGTATCAAAGTAACAAATCTAGTTTACTCAAGAAACACGCTGTAATTTATGCATATGATTTTATTAAATGCATCATTATTAGATCTTGAGCCAAGCGATTATACATATCGGTAGTAAACACCCATTGACTTATATGGATAACTGGAGTCAGAATGTCGTCGTGAAAAATCGCATTGGATATATGACTAGCTGAATTATGTTATTTTGTGTTACAATTATTATCAATAATATTTAACAGGTAAATCGTCATTGCAAACTATATATGTTTGTATATGTTCTACACTTAAAGAAAACACTCGCGGATGAACAACCGATAGTTTACATTACATTGTGGTTGCCATAGTAAATACAAATAAAATCCAATTTACAAATAGAATTTTGCGATTAAAGAATGCGCATGAAATCTGTTGATATGTATTGAAAATCAATCATGTTAGGGAAAAAGCTGAAACCTCAAAGGACTACTTTTCAACCAATACACCAACCGCGTGAAAAGATATCAATGAAGCAATAGATCAGTCTACAATAGTAGACAGCTTCAATATTATACTTCCGGTAAAAAGTCTAGCGTTAAACAAGTGTAAGTCGGTTTTTTTGTTCTGTGTTGGCACGAACAATCTATGTTCGATTTGTGGATGTGTTAATTCACATAAGAGTGTAGTGTTATTGGCGAGAGTTGCGATACATATTTGCTTTTACTAAATGTTGTTTTCCATGGTATTTATCTCACTTGTTATCTAATTATTGGTTTGCGCTTTATGACACATTTAGCGCTTTCACTATAATTTTAGCCGCGTCAAGTTTGTAGGCGGCGGAAACTACGCAGGAAATGGCCGGAACGTGTACTTCATAGAAATGTTGGAGGTCATGTGATCATAAGATATTATCATTAGACAAAGACAACAAAATCTGTAATTGTACCATTCATATCGGCTAAAAAAACAATAGGAGTATTGTTGTCAATCACAATTCTTGGGTTTACCGATTCGTTCGGGTTTTGAATAAGCAACGTTATATGCAGTTTCTTCTTACCGATTTGGACAGATACAAGTTGAACATATTATTTAAACTGAACTATTTATGTACAATCAACAAACTGCAAATGCAGTGCATTTTTTGCACGCTCGGTTCTATCACATTCCTAACTGTGCAGTCCTCTGGCTAACGGTAGCATGTTCCGAGCATAGCCATGCTCTCTTTACTAGATTAACACTATTTTGTTTTACCAACGGACCGAAACACTTCGCATCTTATTGGTGTGATAATGTGTGGCTATTTACTGTTGGAGTACAGATGCGTTATATAAGTGAAATACCGTTGAACACCAATCAAACAATCGATCAATCAACCTAACTGTGCATTCTCTACCAATGGCTGTCTACCAGATACTAGTTTGTTTGCAAAATAAGAACATGCAAACTGTGTGTTCTAACATTATAAGACTTAAAGCGTTGTAATATTGTCTCGGAAGAGAGTCATTTTGTTATGAATCTGTTCTTTTTTTCAAAATTCAAATTGATCTAACCCTATATTATCACAACAAATGCAGTAATTTAAATCAAGTTCATACACCATATTATGTGGAAAACAATCGGGAATTTCACTGATTTTAACAAGTTTTAGACACATGGGAGTTCAAATCAAGACTTTTATTCCATTGGAAATTAAGTTTGTCTTTGTCGATATTAATATTAAAGATGTATGGATTCATGCCTAAGCAATTTTATCGAGTATAATAAAAAAAAATTGTTCTCTTATCTGACTCTAAATACAAATCAGCATGCTAGGATAATAACTCTATCTGAGAGGTAGTTTGTCCTCATATGTCATAAATCTATAACGTTATAATAGAGAGTACACGTGGACTCTATCGATGAGAAACATCAGCAAATAATAACCTCCCAAAGATAAGAAGTAAACGACCTGGATATCGAGTAGTTTGTCAATAATTTATACATCGCGAGTGGTCTGAGAGATTTTCAACAACATATTTCAACTAATAAAGCTAACTGGTTTTGTGATTTCTGTTAGTAAGGCATTTTTACTACGATATTTCATATGTTGATCAATGGATTTCAGTGTAATTTAATAGCTGGATAGGTTCGTCTATATTTTATGTAGCAGATGTGTTTAATTTGGACAGTGTAGTGCGTATTTAAGCTACTAGCTTAAGACTACGTTCATGTTCTTAATACCTTAAAGGACTTAAATAATATAACACTTTTACTAAGTGTATAACTGAGCTAGAAAGATATATCTAGCTTCTTCAAATATTTGAAAAATATGCAATCAGTCTCCAGGTTCATTGTCTATGGGCAGTACAAAGAACGGGACATCCAGTCAACTGCATCAGAGTTTACACAAAGTGTAATCAATTCAATGCTATTCTTGTATCTGTCGCTATTGTCCTGCTTAACTTTAAACGTTAATTGTCTCTTAGCTGTATTACAAAACCATTGAAAAAACACTATGCAATCTGGAGCACCATTAAATCCATTATAGAATTGAGTGCGAACAGGTAATTTAACATCAAGGAATCATTAACAATGGTACCTCGTGTATCATTTTACGCTTAATTATTCCAAGAGAATAGTATCACTTGACAAAACTAGCTACATGACCTCTTTAAGAGACACTGTTGATTCATTTTACGGTTGAAACCTTTATAACTTTTTTAGAAACACTATACTTATTTGTGTTAGATGTTCTGTGACTGTGGCAAATTACGTTCACAGAAAAGCTCTTTTGGAGTTATAATTGTATACTACACCAACGGAAAGCGGAATACTGGATATGTTTGAAATTGACTGTGTTTATATTGGTTGTGGTTTTAACTACTCTTCAGTAACACAATCAAAGTCTGTGACTGATGTCAATGTCCACACTTTGTCACTTAAATTTATATTCCTTTCAGATTTGAATGTCCACAATGTTCATACTAAATTGATGCTTTATGGGATTTCAGTTTTGTCCATATGGGTTCAATTCAGCGTATGTAAGATAGAGATGACACTTTTCTACTCACAATTTTTCAAGTTGGCTTTAACCGACGAAGGACAACAAAAAAGACAAATATATGCGTCCTTAACCAATACTGCTATAAAGGTTGCTCATAATTTGGCATTTACTAACGAATTTTACAATTAAAAGGCTTGGTTTAAACGCGCTCTATTTGTGGATTTTGTTAACAGTATATAATGCATTGGTGTTATGTCCGATATAGTAGTTTCTAGATAATGAAAGTATGGCTTTATCATTAAATGTAAGTTAAGACATGGTTAGATTTGTATAAGGCGAAGGAAAAGAAGAGCTCACAATTATATCACAATTATCAGTCTTCTTCGTAAACATCTACAAAAACAGAATGTTCGTTTATAAAGCTTGTTGAGTTGCCAAGTATAAGCCCCACGAACTGGTAATAGAGCCGTTGTGCCGGATATTAAACAGATAAGCCGGATAAATAAACACAGCTCAACATTTTTCCACACTAGATATGAAATGAAAGTCGTCTGATCAGATTAATTGTAATCTTTGTTGTGACACCACCCACAATTTAACTCGTTAAGTAGTTTTTCCGTGCTTTTATCAAGAAGCGTGTTCACTGATATCCATATACTCAGGTTCTGATAACACTGCATCTGCCTTGTTACCAAAGAGCCGCCCAGTATAAAGAAAACAGATTTACCAGGGAAATATACACTATCACGTATAATAGGATATTTTGAGTAAAGTGTCATGTCTATGATATATCAAACTGTAAGGGCTAAATTACTATGAGGACCTGTTGACTGAATATACCATTTGACTGGAAACATCTGGCTGACATCTTCAAATATGAACAAATATCAACATAAAATATGCAATCAGCCTAAAGGGTGGTTTTTATTTATTTTTTACATTTATTTCACAATTTATGTTCACACACTGTATAAGTGGTCGACTCTTTATAAGAATGTAATCAGGTGTATTTGGATTCAATTCACGTATTTGAAAGAGATGTGTTGTATTTCTTTCCACGAACAACGGTTTCAATTGACTGACGAAGGGTGATTTAACCACAATAAATCAAATGCTTTTTTTCACCTCGGTTGCTCAGAATCTGAGATTTACTCACCGTTCGAGTTACCTGACAAGATACTTGATGTCATAACTTTCTTTCTCGTAGTAGTTTCTTATAAACGAAAAAGTATTGTTTTCATAAAATGGCAGACGTAATTCAACTATTTAGGCCAAAGTTTGATTTAATTTTATGATAGATGTTTCAATTTATAAAAAATAAATAAAAGTTTGAATAAGAAAGTATTTAAACAATACTACTATGTCTTGGATTTATCCGCGATAATAGAGTTTCAACGAACGACATTTACTGCATGGTAACCGAACTATTGTCAGATTAATACAAACAATTGAGTAATGTAAATCAAGTTCATACAACATATTATGTGGAAAACAATCTGAAACTTCTTTCTCACAAATCTCAGTATACTGATTTAAACAAGTTTTAGACACATGAGGGTTAAAATCAGGGGTTTCATCCCATGGGAAATTATGTGCTACTTGTTAGTCGTTATTAACAAACACCATGAATGGAATCATGCCTACGCAATTTTATCGAGTAGAACTAAAGATTCATTTTCTTATCTGACTTCATTAGAAATCAGCATGCTAAGATAATAAATCTATCTGAGAGGTAGTTATTCCATTTGTTTTCATTTGTAAAAAAAAGATCTCTTACGTTATAAAAGTGGGTACACGTGGACTCAAGTTTTCTATTAATTTTTCCTCGGGGATACCAGCAAACAATAACCTCGCAAAGATAAATGATACATGACCTGGATATAGAGTCGTTTGTCAATAATTAATATATCGTGAGTCGTCTGGGAGATTTTCAACAATATTTCTCAACTAATAAAACTAACGGGTTTTGTAACTGTTAGTAAGACATTTCTACTACGAGATTTCGTCCGTGCATAAATGCATTTCCGTGTAATTTAATAGCAGGATAGGTTCTTTTATATTTACTTTACCAGGCGTGTTTAATTTGCACAGTGTCGTGCGTATTTAAGCGACTATTTTAAGACTACGCTCATGTTCATGATATATTGAATGAGTTAAGTATTAAAACACGTTTACTAATTGTATTACTGAGCTAGAGATATATGGCACGCTTCTTCAAATATGGACACAAAATATGCGATCAGTCTCGAGCTTCGTTGTTCATGGAGAGCGCAAAAAATGGGATAACCAGTCAACTACGTCTGAGTTACCATAAAGTGTAACCAAATAAATACTATTCTTGTATCTTTTGCCATTGTCCTGCTTCGTTTTAAACGTTGTCTCTTAGCTGTATTATTAAACCCTTTTGAAAAGCACTATGCAATCTGCAGCACCATTAACACCATCATAGAATTCTGCACGAACAGACAATTTAACATACATGGAAAATTAGCAATAGTACCTCGTGTATCTTTTTACGCTTAATTATTCCAAGAGACGATTAGTACGCGATAAAACTGGCTACATGACCTTTTTAAGCGACACTGTTGATTTATTTTACTGTTGATACCATTATATATTTTTAGAATCAATATACCGATTTGTGTTTGATGGTCTGTGACTGTAGCAAATTCAGTTCACCGAAAAGCTCTTCGGAAGTCATAATTGTATACTGAGCCAACGGAAAGCGGAATACTGGATATCTGAAATTTACTGTGTTTATATTGGTCGTGTTTTTACCTATACTATTTAATAACACAGCAAAGTAATGCAATGGAAGTGTACGTTCGCCCGCTTTTACAAATCTCGAGCGAAGAATACTCTGAGTACACACGGAAAGCGCCTTCGTTTCTCAACGCGGCTGGCCGTTGGTCAGTATGTTTTATCCCCAATATTGTTCCCCAATCATTCAATGTTATACGTTTATTGGTGTGCTTTCAAATATTTACAGAGGCTCAGCTGTAAGCGCTTTCCACCGTATTTAGTAAGGCAGAGTAAGAAGTGGAAAATTGTGAAACATGCGATGGCAATGAATCACTGTTTTAGTTTTACGTTGATGTCTTCGAGATTCATGCAACATCAAACGTAAAGTAATGTTCAGACACTAAATAAAACACGTTGACACACGTATGTCACCTTAATACTGGGTAAGGTACATTATTGTGGTAACATTTAATAACTAGAACATATAATAAAACATAGTAACAAATGCGTAAAATAAAGCCACAATCGACTCAAAGTGTGGGTGTTTTGATCTGATCATTATCAAGAAGTCTTAAACAAGTCAATGTTAAGTGCATTTGTACAGGTTAACATGTAACTGCACAGCAATGTAGCAAAATACACATCTTCCAGATACATTATAATCTACAATTGCTACAATGCTTTATTACGTAAAGTCATAACATACTAGTGTGGTGCATTATTAACGAGTAGTTATATGTGTATGCAAACTATTTTTTGAGCTTGCCACAGATATAGCTTGTAACGAAAACCAGAAAGAGAAGTGGTTTCTATTTATGTTTGTAGAATGTCATATGCAGTGCTCGTATAGGTGCGAACTTTAAAGCAATGCTAAAATCTCCATACCCAATGTGTTGTCTATTTGTTTTCCACGCCTTCTGTTTAGACGACGGCGATTGGTTAAGCTCCACCTTGTTGTCTAGTTATCGCTGTTATATTATCACATTTGACCGGCAGATTTGACTCGATGTTCGTCTGCCTTGTCTAAAATAGTGTATGGAAGCGGCAACTGTTGATTCAGCAAAGAGCATGTTGTCTGGCGGTTTACGAATACAGAGATATTCACTTCTGCATGCATCTGAACACTCTTTCTACTTTTCGTTACCACGGCATACATCCCAATGAAGGTCGACTTAATATTATAAAAGAAATTGGTCACCATGCTGATTGTATACATGCGATGAAATAAGTAAACAAAGACAAATTGTCAACTAGCGATAGTAAGATTCAAGGCCAAATAGCATTGCTGTAATCACACTTCACTATAGAACAAAGTATGTTCAGATTCCGATTGGCTTCACGAAATGGTTTGAAGGTTTTGCAGGTAATGTCTGAAATCCCGACTTTCGCAATGCCTGGATTCGCGTTCCAGTACCTTTCCTCTATTCCAAATGCATACACGAGTTTTTTTATTCATTAACTCTACTTCCATATGTAATTTAGACAATAAGTATTGTGTTACCGACATAGGAGCAACAAATATGGTCAGAAAAAAAATCTGAAACCCGGGCGGGATTTTCCAAAGTGTCGGCAACTTATATGTATTGTATACGTCCCTGAAGAAGACTATAAATATGTGAGTTACTTCTTTATGTGAATAAGATAACATGGAATACAGTAGTTTAACATATTTATCCTTTGCAATGATCAGAAGCAGACGGAAACTGTTCTGACATTAAATAAAAGTAACATTATATTCAGTGATTATTTATACATTGCGTCTGTCTGATATATTGCCAGTCCGTTGCATTTTCTGTCCCAGACACCTGATTGTGAACATTGTATCTGTTCGTTTCTTAAAGCATCTTATTTGCTGGGTGCCACATTTGTGAGAATGATTTATGCATGTGAACCATTGAGTCCAGCATTACACACAGAGGAAATAACTATTAGTAGTATTGTTTTTACAATGACATTCAGAGTCTGCATTTAGGTTTAAAAGTGTTTGTTCAAAGATGTTACGATTCACAACAGCCACACCAAGTCTTGAATTTCAAAAAGAAAAGGCTATCTTCACTTTTACAATTGTATACAGCTGGTCCAAATTTTGATATACTGTAACTAATGCAATATAAAACAATTTCAAAATGATATCATGTTATGTATACATATAAATCGAATTAAGAAAGTTGGTGACGACGTCAATACTACTGCTGTCAGCCTAATAAAAGTCATAATGTAGAAATGTTGCCCGTGTTGTCCACGCCATGTAGGCTACCTGCGACGTAAATAAACGACATGGTACCGTACATGCATTTTTGACGAAGCCTCTCAACCTGATTTTAAATGTTGATGAATTGTACTTAAATATGTACCCACGTTATAAACACCTGTGAATGTAAGTTAATAAGTACGAATATGTGTGAATCATTGCATGTATTAAAGGCGTCTTCTGAAAGAACGCTGACCATGTAAGAGAAGCTGCCATTCTACCTGTGCGCATTGAAGATATGCACTGTAAAGACAGGTAACAGCAGTGTCATTCCATGTGATATCCCTGCCATTCTGTCACTTAACTTGGTATGAATTGCTAAGAGAACATGTGCACTGGAATGATAGACAGTATCAGTGTTATTCCAGGTTGTATCACTGTCAGTCGGTTTTCTGAAGATGAACTGAGGTGCCGAGAAAGGATAAACACTGGAATGACAGGTAATACTAGTGTCATTCCACCTCGTATCACTGTCAGTCAGTTTTCTAAAGATGGAAGTAGGTGCGGAGAGAGAATTTATTCTGGAATGACAGCTAACATTAGTGTCATTTCATTTGATACCATTCATAGTCGGTTTACCAAATTTGGAACGGAGTACACAGATAGAATGTGTACTGGAATGGCAGGTAATACCAGTGTCATTCGGTGTCCATCATCATTCGGATTAGTTATCACCCTTCTTTAGTATTGTACAGCTCAGGCTAATGGCCTCTAAACATAATTAAATAGCATTACATGGGATAACTAAAATAATGCGGTTAGCTCGTGTTACAAGGGGTTTTATAAGTGAAGACCTTAGTTAACACTTAATTACTGCGTGTATATTGTAGTATACTTGGAAACTATTGTATTAATTGAAGGTCATGTGAAAATGAAAATTAAAAAAAAAATTACGCTATATCGGAGGACGGGTCGGAGACATAAGCTAATTGATTTACGAAAGAAAGTAGACTGTTATCAAGTCCAGAGAAGTGGCATTCATCAAGAGTAAAAGCTATATTTCGCAGTTCCCATCACCCTCCCAATTTCTACGCCCTGGGCAGCTTGTCAAAATGTGATTGAACGCTGGATTGTCGGTAATAGTACTCATATACATTGTGCAATGCTCTGCGCTTGTTCACGGTATCGCAGGGTGTTGTTTGCGGATTGGCTCTGATTCGGAGCTTTCTTGTGATGAAGAAAGATGGGTGTGTGGACAATCGTGTAGCGGATTCATGATACTTGCCATCAATATATTAG
>JAUELC010193517.1:0-10858 GCA_031471745.1 Cryptochiton stelleri | reverse complement strand
GAGGCACCACAAGGGAGCTAGCTGTATATGATTAACAAAAATAGTTTGATTAAAGAAAACTGTGACTGCGTTATTGGACTAGCCTGAATATGACTTGATGAGCTTAGCTAGTTATACCAAAAGGCCTGTTCTAGTGTGCCTGACTGGATGTGTGTCCCCCCACCCCTTCTCCATACCCCCTGAGGGGCATCTGGAATTGAATATGACATAAAGATTAAATGCTGTGGAAATGATTGGCCTCAGCTGATGATAATTAGAGTGTCTATGCTGTAGGGGTTGGTTAGCCAGCAAGCTTCACACCCATATAGTAGGGTGTACACAGAGAGCCAGTCTGATCAACCAGCACCAAACAACAGCTTGTGTGAGTAAGGCAGCACAGTCTTGATAAGGGTTGGATCAGTGGTTGTATCTAGCTGGAGGCTGTGTAGTATTAACAGACTACATTCACTGCGTGTGGTTGGTCCATGCTCTCTCTCATACAGCCAGTGCCTTCATCGCAGCCTTGTTAGTGTGATGTGTGATGTTGTGTCACTAAGACCGAGCTTCACTAAACACCCGACAGGATTATAACAAAGAGGTTGACTGTGGAGCGGATTTAGATTTACCAGCCACAAGTAGTCAGTAGACTAATAGGCAGCCTACACGCTCACTCCCATTTACTGGAGCAGAAAGTGAAACACTTCTGATATTAACCTACATCGTTTGTCAACTGTTACATTGTGTTTTAAACAGCATTGCTCACCCTGCAGTGTGCTGAAGTGTTTTAGCATATATCATAAAGTGAAACATTGGTGTTGCCATAATAGACCTACATTGTGTATCGAGTGTCTCATTGTTATAAACTTTCCATATCTATTTACCAGGATCTGTACATGGTTTGATCTGCTAGCAGGTGTTCCATAGACAAGTGCCCCTGGGTAGGGATCAGAGTACAACAAGATGACAGAGTGCACAGCTAAAAGACCATCCAACCCCTCAGGTAAAGTATAACTCGTCTATTTTTCTAACTACCACTATCTGGGTTCCCTGCCTCACCGATATAGCTTCTGTTAATTTAAACTGATTGTACATCTGTTAGAGGTTTTAGCCTGACGTGTTTCTAAGATCCTTACTCAAGATATCTTAGTATTTTTGGGGGTTAGCCTGTATCTCAGCACTAGATGATGTTGATAAAACTACATCTGAGTAGTATGGAAGCTGCTCCCATTAACTGTTACATTTGTGCTCCCATTAATTGTTACATTTGCCAGCAACTCTGGATATATATTGTTACATATATTGCCTATGTTTATGCTTCTTCACATTAGACTTAAGACATTTTTACTCCTCGCAACATAAGTTTCCAAGCCTTCATATTGGCAGCAGGAATACCACAGTATTTAGCTAAAAGCAAGTATGAATGTTTCTATTTTCTTCATGAAATTATTTTAAAATTTCTCAAAAGTTTAAAAAATTGAACGATTATACAGGTAGGACTGTACAATATAATTGATAATTATGGCTGTAGGAATTAATGTTAAATAGCTTTGAATAGGTAAATTTTCATTCAATTTATGGGTGTATTTTCATTTTAATTGGATTTGACAGAATCTATGGGAGTATGATTTAATTTTTTCTTTGAATAGGAAGATTTGATATAAAGCAGATCTTTAATAATACATACGGACTCAAGTTTGTTTGCATTGTATTTGTACACAATATAAAGTTTTTTAAAACAGATTTATTTAAACTTGTTAAATTCTAAAGAACTGAGTAAGTTCAGCTCCTGTAGAGTAATAATATACAGTGTTCGGTGGAGCGTAACATCAGCTAAAGTCATCAGTCTCTAGGTCACACTATTCCTAACAGAATCTTCCTCAATGGTTACATTTCTAAGCCTATTTAAGAGAAGCATGACACACTTTCTTGAACTGTAAAGTAGGACCGGTTTTAATGATTTATAGTAGCTGATTCGCTTTAAAAAATAAATGTAAATTGTATACCTAATTGTTCGCACAGGTTAAACGGCCTGACACACTTTCACAGTTATCTAAGATTAGACTTGAGAATGAATGTGTTTGCATTGTAGTAAAACAAAAAGAAATAAAACTGTTAACCTATCAGTTGTTTACACAGTTTAGGCAACCTAACTTTGGACTTGACACATAAAAAAGCAGAATTGATTGTGACGAAAGTTTTGATATGGTTACCACTGGTTGACATAAAGTGTTTCACTTGAGTATAATCCTCATGTTGTATTAACGTATATTCATGTTTGGATATATAGCTGCAGGGCTAGAAGGTAGAAGATAAAAATATTCAGCATCTGGCTTGTTTCTCATTGTCTCATTTCGTTCCATCTTGTTCCATTTCATTCCTTATTTTCTCATTTTGTTCATTAAACTAAGGAATTATGAACAATAGGTAACAGAATGAGTCTTGTTTCTATAGATTGAATGTGACTTATGGTTAAAAATATAAGTTAAAAGAGAAAAGGAACTCAAAAGTTACAGAACTCTCGTTGAAAATTGTGGAGGACAAAAATTGATAGAAATTAAGAAGAGTTAGCTGGTTGCCATGGTTTCAATTATGTTGAGTTGTGTTTGCTGCTTTTGAAGATTACCCTTTTTTTAACCAACTTGTCAATAGACTCCACTTATTTATATCATTGGCAGAACAAAGTGATATAATAGAGTGAGCTTGAAGTGGAAATCTTTGAGAAGGCATAAACTGTCAGAAATAAATGGATATAGAATGGATATAACTTGCGTAAATTGGTTTCAACATTTTAAAGTAGAATATATTAAAAAAATTGTAATTTGGCCATTAAAGTAAAGAAAAAGTCAGGATGATTAAAAAACAACAACAACATGTAGCTCCGTTGCCATTTTGTACTGTGAGACTTACTTGGCCAATATCCTAGCTTTGTACATGTACATAACAATGGTATCAATAAGAAAACCCTGAGATCAATATGGCCAATGTGTTATCCTATTTCTTGACAATATCCATCTTGAACATACGCTGTGTGCATAATAAGTGACAAGTGTATGAGCGTGCTGTGTACACTACATAGCTCTCCTACTGGTACATGACAGAACATGGGTTTTCTGTGCACACATTTTATTTAAAACAGGAACCAGTCTGGGTTTTTTGTACCTTCTCGCAAACATACAGAGATAATCGGTACAATCATTGAGGATATCCTGGGAAAAAAATGTATTTTTTGTGAAAATCTCTTAGGATAATGAAGGATCTTGCAATTTTGTATGCCTTCCTTTTCTTTATCCTACAAATTATCTTTACATGGATACTACTCAAACACAAAGATTCACTGTTCATTACTCAGTATTTCGCTGAATTGTGATTTAATAACAGTAAAAATGTTAATTAATATTGAGTGGATGTCTTTTAATTAGTAGGGTGTTTTACTTTTTTAATTGGAAAACTTCCGTGAAAATTCAAATATTTATATGTTACACTGTTATTTGAGAGTAATTTGAAATTGTTTGCATCTTCAGAATTGTTAACAATATGTTATTGAGCCACTTCGCGATTTAGCAGTTACAACCACAATGTCTCTCATAATTGATTTCAGATTTTGACATTCATATTTTAATAAAACAAGGAGCTGAGTGGTTTAACAATTTGCAGATGTGTTGTTTAATGTTTATAAGATGTTTCAAGTCTGATTTGTTTTAGTGGCTTGGATTGATTTAGGATTTCTGAATTCAGTGCATTCACTGTAGATGGAATAAGATTGTCCATGCTAGAGATTGTACATGTAACTGTAATAGCTGGTCAGAAGTTGACAATCCATCATGTGTTTACATGTACTCTTTCACATTCTTGTGGCGTGCGGTTGGAGGTAGCTTCGTGTTGCCCTGGTGCTCTCAGAGCCAAGGGGCAACAAGAAGCTGTTGTGGCGTCCTGTTATGTCCTGTGATTGGCTTGTATTTTGTCATTGTTTGTTGCCAGTGGCGTCGGTGGTGGTTTCCTTCACCCACTGGGCTGGCATGCCGTCATATTAGTTAAATAACCTTAAGTACGGCGTAAAATCCCAATCAAACAAAACAAACACATTCTTGTGTTGTTTCAGTCCAGTCTTTACATGATGTTTAAATGTAAAAATCAGCACACCTGTTTCGTTTAAATGGCCTGGTCACCTTCCTAGGTGGTTGTTGGGAGCTTTCTGTGCACAGGTGCTCTCTGAGCAAAGAGGCAACAGGAATCTGATTTGTTGTGCGTGTTGTCCAACTCTGTCTTGCACTGTAAATTTGCACACCTTGTCTTATTGCACCATGTTATGCATTTTGTGCCTGTCTTGCATCTTGTCACTGTTTGTTGCCATTAACATGTGAGGGTTGTTTCCGTCACCCATTTGGCTGGCATGCCATCATATGAGTGAAATAACCTGAAGTTTGGCAAAACCATCATGTAAGACAAAACGTGAAATTTAAGTTCTGGGTTAGAGTTAATACTAACCCTTACCTAACACTAAACCTAACCCTTAACTAACCCTAACCCTAGACCTAACACTAAAATTGACGTTATATGTAGCATGATGGTCTGAAGTTTGGTGTAAAAACCCAAAGCAAGCAAACTGTTTGATTGGCCTACATGATAACCAACAAACAAACAACCATCATTGAACCCCTGCACATGTATGCTGCAGTCTAAAGCATATTAATGTCAGTTTATCATATTAAGACATGTGTTAGTTGAGTGGGTGGTTATTGTTCAACTGAACAGGTGCTCTTGGATCTACAGGAAATCCAGTTTATCCTGAAGGGGAGAATAACATAAAGTGTCCACTGTAATCTGATACATTAAACTAATCCATTAAGCTACCAGCTTAATTTACAGGACACAGGTTTCATGTTCATGTCTATATACACACTGGCTGTTTGTTCATGTAAATAGGGCACTTTATGTATGTGACTAGTAGGACATCTTCAAAGCTGTGAATACAAGTGTATATATTTTTCAATCCTCTTCTAGTCGGATACATTCAAACCCACTTGTGTCTGTCACAGTTTATACAACCGATACAGTAAGACTAGAACTAACTTCACTTTTAAAGCGACTGGAACCAAAACAAAAAAACCTGCCTGAAATGAATTCCGCCAGTTCGCGCTCTGACGCGTCTCAGTCGCATTGAAATAAAAACAAAGTCGCATCTATACATTTTTGCAAATGGGTGGTGATGAAAAGTAGGTGCGTACATTCTCAAGGTGTGATGCGCCACATTTTATTTCATACACGTCGACTGACATTTTTGACGCGATTTAGGAAGTCTTCTAATGTTTGGCTTGTCCCATAATCGACGTGATCGGTACCGATTTTTCTGGTACACGTGTCTACTTGTCGTGTGTTGCTATTTTAATAATCTGTCGCATGTGAGTCGCGCTTACCTGCGCCTAAATTATTCGCTTCGTTGGAATTCTGCACGTTTTCGGTGCGTCCAGACGATAAGTCAGTTCTAATCTGTACTGTCTATGTGCAGCGATGTATTTAAATGTAAAGCTTAACCTTGAAGGCAAACACTAAAATTAGATATCATCAATTCATAGATATAAACACAATTCAGAGTCGGCCCTATGGTGATTTTGATTGAGATCCTTTGATAATACATTTCATAATGTTAAGAAAATTATTTAATACCGTTTATGTTGGTTAAAATAAAAAAGAATGCATTCTGGCAGTAGATATATATGATAGTAAACATTTTACATGCAACGTTTCCACTATTGTATATTTCTTAAGCGCTCTGGCTAAAGGCAGTATGTTTATGTGTATATTATGCATGCTCTCAGCTGTGGAGAACTATTATTTTTAACAGGGCTTTTATATATAACATTTCGCATTATGGTTTTGTTAAGTGGCATTAAACACCAATGAATCAATCATATAAACCGATTTGTCTGTCATGTATTAGGCTGTACAACTGCACACTTATCTTATTGCACTATGTTATGGGCCCTGTGTTTGTCCTGTATCTTGTCATTGTTTGATGCCAGTGAGGTCAAGGTGGTTTCCTTCACCCAATGGGCTGGCATGCTGCCATATGGTTAAAATAGCCTTAAGTATGGCATAAAACCCTAATCAAACAAGCAAAACATTTTTTCAACCTTAATCTTTAAGTCCATAAAATTTATGTTTTCACGTGTATATCTGCGGGAAAGTATGTAGCAGCCACATATCAAACACCACCTTCGAAATAGCCATAGGTTATATGCATCTTTTGTTTTTTTAACATTGTCTGCATGTGGAATGCAAATATTCTGATATTTTTCTTTCTCACAACCATTCATTTTGGAAATTTAAACGCCAGACAGATTTTTTGCTAATTGTGTAAAAGCTGAGAATGAAGAACCAGTTCTATTCAGTGTATAGGTTGTAGGCTGCTGATGATCATTATTCCTGGTGTTAAAGACAAACAGGATGCACTGTTCAGTTTCTTTGTCCAAGTGGCTTACTATTACTCCAGCAAGTCCTTTAAGCCAGGTGAAGATGAGAAACTAAATCTCTCGTTTGTTTGAACTAACAGCTTTCTAATGGCTAGCTTTTACTTTGGTTCACTGGTACAATAATTGTGTTAGTTGAATAATGAATTAGGGATAATATTACCGATGTTCAGAAGGAAAAGAACACACTTGTCTGTCTATGAATTTGACGATTATAGTGAGCATGCTTATCCAGACTGACATATAACGAAGGAATAATGACCACACAATGTAGATGATAAATTACTGCAGGATTGTTTTTGGGTTGAAGTGGTGAAAGAAAACCCTTGTAGATTTAGAAGTTTTGAGGTTGCACATGCTTTTCTTGTAGGGGTACCGGAAGATATTATTCATTTTACATTTTGTCAAAGATAACAATATAACCCTGAATCAAGAAAGCGTATGAATAAAACAAAGGAATAAAACCAAAAGTCTATCAACTTGAGTATCAACTAAGGGTAATAAGAATTGTGACATATTGATACTTTACAGTTTATGATTTTGTTATTCTGAAACTTTCTTATCTTTCTTTAAGTGGCATTTAAAAGTTAAGTTACTAAATAAGAGAACACGTATATATGGATTCCAACTTCTTGTTTATTTTCGACGCAACATTTCAATGTCTATTCTGATGTCATTTTCAAGCATGCTTTTGAATTCCACTATTGAATCACAGTATGATAAAGTACAGTTTATCCAAAAGCAAACTACCTCATCGCTCAACAAATGCTTGAAAACGATGTCAGAATAGACATTGAAGCGTTGCGTTGAAAATAAACTAGAAGTTGGAATCCATATATTCGTGTTCTCTTATTTAGTAACTCAACTAAATGCCAATAAAGAAAGATAATAATGTTTCAGAATAACAAAATCATAAACTGTAAAGTATCAATATGTCACAATTCTTAATACCCTTAGTTGATACTCAAGTTGATAGACTTTTGGTTTTATTCCTGTGTTTATTCATAAGTTTTTTTGATTCCAAGACCTTTTTAATAGGCCTACATGTACATTCCATGTGAACAGAGTATGCCTTGTGTGTCATATACCTTATATCCTGTAAATAACTACTTATGAATAGTTATTACTTCCTGTAGAGGTTACCCTCAACAATTTGAATTTAAGATCCATTGAAAAAACTTGTCTCTGAGAGTTTATCTAGAACATGAGATGATTTGTCGATTTTTATTAATTGTCATTCCTGTGCCAGTGGGGTTATCTTTAGAAATGTAACAGAGTTCATGATAGGGTTAATATTTGAAGGGCTAAATTGAGGCCTTGAATATCATGATCCCATTGAGAATAAATCATACATTAAATTTGCTGTGACCTTGAATAACCTTCGTGAGAGACTTCCAAAAGACAGCCCTCTATAGAGGAGAAATTTGATCGTAGACATTAATTTGTGTAAGGAGTTACTGTAAGTGCAGACCTCTTCAAGTGCCGTGAAGTCTCACTTAGTATATGAGGTAATCTTAGATCGTAACCTCGAGTATTCAGCCAGAGTGTGTTATATATGTTAACCCTGAGGAATGGTAAATTCTTCTGAGCTCCCAGTACAGTATGCTGTTCCACACCATCAGGCCAAATAAGTGTGGTACTGGTATATTTCAGAGTGTCCGACTTATCGCTATCAGTGATAATCATTATTAGCTGTTAACAATTTTCTTTCGTTCTTAATTCGATATTGGTAACTATGTCAGAAGTAATTTTGTCTCCTGTGTTTGATATTGATAGATTAAGTACTGCAAGAATTGATCATTGCGAATGCAGTTGTTTGGATGCTTAGTGGAGCCTTTGAATGGGACTAGTTCCAGCTGGTCATCCTTTTGAAATAAACAAATCACTGATGTAAAGAAATAGGTTGATTGGCAATTGCAGTGTCTTTGTCCAAGTTCCTTTACTCTAATTATCTCTCTGACCTGTACCGTATATTGTACATTAGAGCAGGTGTTTGTTGGGTGATTCCTGTGCCATGGTGCTCTCTGAGCTAAGGGGCAACACTAAGCCGATTTATTGTGGTGTCTTGCACTCTAAATTTGCACACTGTCTTATTGCATATGCAGCATGTTTTGCATCCTGTGCCTGTCTTGTATCTTGTCATTGCAGTTGCCAGTCATGTCAGTGATGTTGAGGGTGGTTTCCTACATCCATGCAACTGGAACACTGCCACAGGAGTGAAATAACCTAAAGTACAGCATAAAACCCAAATCAAACAAACAAGCACACAAACATGTTTCATGAGAAGAATCACTGTTCTGGTTCATGAATTTGTACTGAGTGTACCCTCCTCAACTGTCAGAGAAACCAGGTGTTAATGGCATCTTAATGAACTTCCGAATTAATGGAGAGCATTTTTGTGCTAGTGGTGTTGGAAGAACCTGTAAAATTTGGTCACATGGGTTGTATCAAGAGTTCATTTGGGGAGTTAATTACATTGGAAAGTCCATCTAAATTACTGTTACTGAGTGATATCTCTGTTGGAAATGTTGAAGTGGGGAGTTCCTAAAAGTGCATGAACTTGGCAAGTATAACAGATAGTTGATGGTGTATTCTAGGAGTTGTGGATTTATATGTGGTCAAAGATGGATGGGGTACTGTATATAGTGAGACTCAATGAGTGTGTGTGTTTCTGGGCTAAGGTGTAGAAAGTGCTGTTAAAATGATGATAAATAGTTTGAAAGGCCTCATTCAGATCTTTCACCTCTCTATGACTGACTTTGTTATGCACTAAATGTCCAATCTGTCACAGTTGTAAATGTACAGCATTTTAATCTGTCTATCTGTACAGTACACTGGTCAGACTTTACGAATCACTGACTATAAATACTAAATCCTGTATTTTGAATGATCCTCATTGAGATGAGTTAAGATACAGGGAGAAGATACCCATTTATTGGCCTTATTTGAGCATTGGCAGGTATCCAGGTGTACCAGTAAGGAGAGATCAGGAACTTACATTAGCTGTTTACAACATCATTATTTTATGCTACTTCCAAAGGATGTTGAGTGTTAGTGATAAATTGTTTGACACATGTTCAAGTGCCAATTTTCAAAACACAAGACTTACCAGAGTCTGCAAGATCTCTTGGTGCTAGGTTGGTTAAGTGTATAACTCAAGAAACGATGCTACTCCCAATTATGTGGTTAATGAGTTAGGCTTCACCATTGACAATGCTAAAAAAACATCCCTCTTTGGGAGGGTTGCCAGTGTCTTGTGGGAGACTGGGTAATTTCCTGTCTTGTGGTAGTCTGGGTAATTTCCTGTCTTGTGGGAATCTGGGTAATTTCCTGTCTTGTGGGAATCTTGGTAATTTCCTGACTTGTGTGAGTCTGGGTAATTTCCTGTCTTGTGGGAGTCTGGGTAATTTCCTGTCTTGTGGGAGTCTGGGTAATTTCCTGTCCTGTGTGACCTGTCTTGTGGGAGTCTGGGTAATTTCCTGTCCGGTGGGACCTGTCTTGTGGGAGTCTGGGTAATTTCCTGTATTGTGGGAGTCTGGGTAATTTCCTGTCTTGTGGGAGTCTGGGTAATTTCCTGTCTTGTGGGAGTCTGTGTAATTTCTTCTTGGCTGCTTGGTACCCTCCAGTATTACCTCCACCATGATATAAGTAACAAAATTCTGTAAATAGTAAAAGACAAAGAATATCGAACCAATTGGACCGCCAAAGAGTATGTAAGAATGCGTTTATTATGATGCAAAGGATTATAAAAATTCTGCCATCTCATTGGGTATAGTATTGAGCATGTTTCAGACTATCCTCAGGATTCAACCTCAGCTAAGACCCAGTGTTCTTACCTGTACATTGATACTTTGCTTAAGGCCCGTTCTTAAAGTGCGATTTGTAGTACGACAATAGTGGATTCCCCTAATTTGCTGCGTATCGATTGGTCGATATTTTTCTGAACCAATCAAAAATCTGCAAATTAGGGGAATCCCTAAAAGTCGTTACTACAAATTGCTCTGTGCGAAAGCACCTTTACAACATCATATGAGAAAACTTATTTTGGGTGTACACCTTAATAGTGAAAAGGGTTAGGATTGACTGTCACTGTCTGAATACTGCTTTTTGTCTAAACCATGACTATTGATTCATCATTGAGATGAGTTTAGATATTGGTGAGACTCCCCATTTATAGACTTTATTAAATTGAAACAAACCAATTGATTACAGTGCTTTAAAGAACTCTGTTTTATAACTCTGAAGAATTGTAAGATTAAGTATACATTGAGATAGCTCCTACCCAAATCCAGTATGATGTAGTGTCAATCTGTATTAAATGATGACCATGTGGGATTCTTCTGTGCTGGGAAGTTCGAACAAAATAGACCATCTGCAATATTAACCATATTGACTGGTCACTGTGCATTGTG
>JAUELC010193406.1:0-10858 GCA_031471745.1 Cryptochiton stelleri | reverse complement strand
AGACGAAGAATACCAAGAGGGAGAATTAGTAGTAATAGAAAAACTAATCAATGATTGGAAGAAGAAAACAACAAGAGATAATTGACAGACTTGGATGCGTAGTGTAATAGACAAGAAAAGTAGTTTTGCACCTTATAGACTAACAAATTAAACAAATATTCACAAGCTTTCGTCTACATCCAGTAGAGTTCTTCAGGTGTGGAGTGGAATTTTCAATCATGTCTTTGTCTATGAGTGTTTGGGGGGGACATGTTGGGGGGGGGGGGGTGATGGTGCGTGTGTCTGGGACGGTGTGTGCTTGCGGTTGCGTGCGTAGGTGTGTGAGCGTGTGTGTATAAAGACATGATTAGAAATTCCACTAGCTATAAGGTGCAGAACTACTTTCTTTGTCTATTATATGTGAAGACTAACACGGCTCCACATGCATATATACATTATTTCAATGTGTAGTGTAGTAATGCTCTTCTTCATTGGTATGATAGTACATTGACCATACAGTGAACACCTAAACAATTGGCGATGTCAAATCGGACACTTATATTGTGTCAGGTCTGTTCCGGTGATTGTCTTATGAACCACAATTACTCTCCTCAGTCCAGTCAATAACATCAAGGGAGGATTACATCAGACAGAGAGATCCTATCAATCACTGATTTTCACAAACATTACACATTCTCATTTCCTCTGGACTTGACCACACTACCAAGTAACATTACATGGCATTACCGCAGATTAGGGAGAGTGCGCTGATTTAACCAGGCTTAACTTTCTTCGTAAATGGAAGTTTTATGGGAAGTTTCGACCGGTGTTATCACCATATTTCAAATTTTGGGAGCGGAAGAACAAGACTCCAACCCTAAGAGGAAATGGTTGTATTTTAACAAAATATCCAACAGGAAAAAATTCCACATTGACATAGCGGGCCCATAACCAATGTCCATAACGCGTTGACTCCTCAAGTCCAATAGGCAAGTATACAGGGCCTGGATGCTGATTTATACCGCTTTTGTTAATGAAACCCAAAAAAATCGGCCTCATGTACATTTATTCGAGGTGGGAGGCAGATAGCGTGAAAAGAATTACAATGCCTCATCAACCCATACAAGAGCTTTAAAAGTGCCAGAACGATCGAACAATCAGCACAATATTTATGTCAACTGGAAAATTTAATTGCTTTGGTGTAGACGGTCGAAAGATAAATCAATCACTGTTTCTGACTTCTTCTTTTTTCAAATTTGGTGTTCTTTAATTCTTAAATTTTTTTCGATAGGAACATTGAGCAATACTGTTACTGGGCATTAAAAAATAATACAATTACGTTTTACGACCTTTTTTTGAAAGTGATATAATAAAAGAACATCTCTGTGGAATACAAATACCTACACAGAAGTCCTGAAGCCTTTGTCGACACGCAACTATCATAATAATCTTCTTCAAGATCTGTGGGCAAATTTCAATTGATTTTTTTAATAAAATGTTTAATTTGAACAAAAAAAAGTTCATGTTCAAAACTACTAATTTTTGGTTTTTCGTTTGTTAATTTTTTTTTTTATATTTTGAATGGAGGATTCTTTGCGTGTAAAATTCTCATGGGGGCGACCATTCATTTCTTTTTTTTTCAAAATGGATTTTACCCAAATTGTTGCGTGTGATAATAAGTGAATGTTGTTTCTTGGAGAGAACTCGATCGATTTGAGTCGCGAGGTAGGACAAATCATGGTTTATTTTGGGGAAATTCGGATAAAGTTCAAGCTGTGTGAGGTGTGTTCCCTGGTAAAATTGTCTCACCTTATTATATTATATACATAGTGGATAATATAAACAAAATTTAGCAAATCATATTTTATTATATTCAGAGCGGTTCCGTGTGTCTGGGCCATTATGTACAGAAAGTGTAGTACCGTACGTGGTTTTCTTTTTAACCAAAACGTGTACCAGAGCTGGACAAAATATTTAGGGAAACTGCAGCAATAAAAATGCAATAGTATAGGCCCTAAATTGATGTTTGAATATTGTTCTTTTATATGACAACATAAGCCCTCGTACTTTTTTTTCAATTTAACCGATGGTTCAGTGACTTAAAGTTGACAGTTTACTATATCTCCATAGGATAATGATCCTTTTTGCTACATTTCAAAACGACCGTGGTATAATTTCCCAAGCTACCAATACAAATTACATATGTATGAATGGCCCAGTGGCGCTTAATATACGTATCCGACTTAGGTTATATTGTGCATATGTATTAAGACCTTACTACAACTTTCTCCCAGACCAAAAGCACAATAAGTGACGTAACAAGACAGATAGAGTTACTCTCATACGGAACACTAGCATATAATAATATATAAAATCGATAGAACGCCTATAAAGAAACGTAGGGGACGGTTGGGATAATTGTGTATGATTGAATGCAAATGGAAGCGAGTGCGGTTTTTTACGTTGTCTAAATTACCATATAAATATTCATCTTGATGTAAATGGACTAGAATCCTCAAAAGGATTAAGAACAATCATATGAAACTGCATTACAAAATAGGTAATATTGAATCTAAACAACAGTATTATTTGGGCATTTAAAAGTAGAATATAACATACATGGCTCGCTTTTTATCGATAAAGAGGACATGTGACTTAAACATCATCGAAGCCATATAAATTAAAACAGTAACATTGAAGTAAAAAATATTCGATGAGTAGCCTACACTGCTTGAACGTATGCGAGCCATATGACATCATTGTAATTCAACACAGACACACTTTCATTTAAATATTCCGGCTGAATTAAAGTTTTCAGGGTTTGTTATTTTTTAACTTTCACTTCACCTACAAAATTGTGTGCGGAATTAATTTGAGAAAAATTTGTGTGTAACAAATGTGATTCTGTAAAGACGCCAAAATACCTCAATATAGGCGTCCGCGTCTTTTTAAGGAAAACGGCATTTTTAACAGAACAATGAGGTTAATCTGTTATTCATGATAGAAATTTAGGACGTTTGCATTCTTCCTTGTTCACTCTTAAACTGATTGTTCAATGACCAAGTAGTGCATTTTCTGTCCCATGGGTTAAACTCATACCTCAAAACTCTTAAGACATTTCCTCAAAAGTCCCAAGACGTTTCCTCAAAACTTCCAAGACATTTTCCCTAAACTCCAAAGACATTTCCTCAAAACTCCCAAGACATTTTCCCAAAACTCCCAAGACATTTCCTCCTCCCAAGACATTTTCCCCAAACTCCCAAGACATTTCCCCAATACTCCCAAGACATTTCCCCAACACTCCCAAGATATTTCCTCAAAACTCTTAAAGACATTTCCTTAAAAGTCCCGAGACATTTTTCCAAAACTCCCAAGACATTACCCCCAAAACTCCCAAGACGATTCCTAAAAACTCCCAAGACATTTTCCCCAAATTCACAAGACATATCCTCAAAACTCCCAGAACATTTCCTCAAAACTCCCAAGGCATTTCCCAAACACTCCCAAGACATTTCCTCAAAACTTCGCAGGCATTTACCCAACACTCCCAAGACATTTTTCCCAAATTCCCAAGACATTTCCTCAAAACTCCTAAGACATTTTCACAACTCTCCCAAGACATTACCCCAAAACTCCTTAGACGTTTCCTAAAAACTCCCAAGACATTTTCCCCAAATTCCCAAGACACATCCTCAAAACTCTTAAAGACATTTCCTTTAAAGTCTCCAGACATTTTTCCGAAACTCCAAAAACATTACCTCAAAACTCTCAAGACATTTCCTAAAAACTCCCAACACATTTTCCCCAAATTCCCAAGACACATCCTCAAAACTCCCAAGACATTTCCTCAAAACTCCCAAGACATTTTCCCCAAATTCCCAAGACACATCCTCAAAACTCCCAAGACATTTCCTCAAAACTCCCAAGGCATTTCCCAAACACTCCCAAGACATTTCCTCAAAACTCCCAAGGCATTTCACCAACACTCCCAAGACATTTCCTCAAAATTCCCAAGACATTTCCTCAAAACTCCTAAGACATTTTCCCAACTCTCCCAATACATTTTCCCAACACTCCCAAGACATTTGCTCAAAACTCCCAATACATTTCCCCAACACTTTCAAGACATTTCCTCAAATTCCCAAGACATTTCCTCAAAACTTACAAAACATTTTCCCAACACTCCGAAGACATTTGCTCAAAACTCCCAAGACATTTCCCCAACACTATCAAGACATTTCCTCAAAACTCCCAAGACATTTTCCCAGAACCCCCAATACGTTTCCTCAAAACTCCCAAAACATTTTCCCAATGCATACATAGACTTACTTACGCGCACATCCACCCGCAGCGTATTGCATGCTACTCCTTAATTGACTGTCTATGATAGATCCATGTATAACCGCCGTAACCAACGAGTGATTGTCGCACAAAATACATAGACACAGCCAAACTGGAGTGATTACATAGCAATTGAAGGTTAGGTCAGATTCGCTATGCAGTAGTCTCGTACAAAGCTTTTTTGTTCAGACATTTTTAAACCTCTGCTGTATTACAGTGCTTCACGAAGCATTGTGTGATGTTTGAAGCAATATAGTGGTAAGATTGTTTTCCCGCAAATCTATTGTTACTTACAATGGACTTGATATAATTATTTAGTGAAATAGTTAATCCAACGACTCGCAAATCGCCTGAGGGAATCCTGAATATCTGTTAATTGTTCAAAGGATCAGCCTGACCCTTTAAACAGGAGTAGATTTATTAATAGACTGTTTCAATTAAGTAACAATATACACATCGGTCCAAATATAGCCGAATTGTAACTGAGTACAATCTGTCATTTACTGATTGTTTGATTGGCGTGCTCAAGGGTAATTCACTTAAATAGCCACACTAGCACAAGCGTAAAATGTGAAGGGATTTGCTCTGTTGGAAGAAAAAAATCAGGTTCCTCCAGTGCATGCTAAGTAAGGACAGCATGTCTACGCTCGTAACACGCTGCCATGGGATATAGGGCTTGCCCTGCACAATCAGTGTTCATAATGTAGGCTACATTGAAACAAAAACAAGCTATTTATTTAAATATTTGATTCATTAATAAACATGGGTTCAATTGAACAGACAGTGTCGTCGCATTTTGCTGACATTAACACTCTTAAATCAAATAAATTGTTTCTTTGAGTGCTTTTGGGTTTTACGTAATACTTAAGATTATTTCACCCATATGACGGCGGACCAGGCCAATGGAAGGTGGATTTGTTTGTTCGGCTGTGTTTTACGTCGTACTTAAGGTTATTTCGCTCAAATGACCGCGTGCCAGCCCAATGGATTAAGGAAACCACCCTCATATTATACACAGGCAATGAAAAGACACCAGACAATTACAGAAAGCCTAACATGCTGCAATAAGACAAAATCTATAATTCACAGTTCCAGACACCACAGATGAATCAGGTTCCCGTTGCCCCTTAGCTCGAGGTGCTCCAGAGCAACAGGAACCTCACCACATCATTTGAGATTGTGGCATAAAACCTTAAAACAAAGTAGTGTAAGACTACTAAGATAATTAAGTTGTTTATTCATAATGAAGAGAGAAAAAATTGCTTGCCTCCACCGGCTTTAAAACCCGGAACCTTTGGGTTACAGGCCCAACACTCTACCGACTGAGCTACAGACTCACGAATTCTAACTCAGTGAGTTTTTATAGTAAAAAGGGTTTAACTTGGGCGGTGGAAAAAGTCTATCGTAATCATCCAATCGCGACTTGGCTTGTCTCCATTGTTCATATGTGTGCCATTGTTTTCTCCATTTTAAAGGCCAATCTAGAAAACAGGTGACCTGACAAAACTGCACTCAACAGTGTATGTGCTTGGTTAGCCGATATTAAACGTAGCTAAAGTGTTAACATTCACAGCGTCAAGATTCAACACCGTTTAACCAATTGAACAGTCAATATGCAAACAGCTCGCGCCTCACAATATTTGGTTTCTCTCGAAGGATTTGATCCGCTTTAATATTTACTCTGACTGCTATCATTAGGCTTTGCAGTTCGTCTTTTAAACGAGAGGTCAAATCACGTATGCTAATAAAATCCCGTCGAGCAGATATGATGTTGTAATCCTTTAACTAGAAAAGTTTTCATTTTATTTGAACAGGTTTGTAGTTTTATTTGAAGCGTATTTCAACTAGAAAGAAAAAAAAACACGGACACCATATGTTAAATATTATGAACATGTCTGTTCGGTTTGCTTGGGATTTTACGCCGTTCGTTTGGTTATTTCACTTATATGCGGCTTACAAGTCCAATGAGTAAAGGGAAGTACTATCGACTTCACTGACAACAGAGAATTACAAGACACAAGCCATACAAGGACACAAAGCATGGTGCATAAAGAAAGTGTGAAAATTTACAGTGCACTACGCCATAACGAATTGGCTTCGGACGTGTTGCTCTTTAGCTCAAAGAGCCCGAGGAGAACACAGGAAGGTCTCGCTAACCACCAGCTCCAAGGGCTCAAAACCTAATCGGAAACAACGCGGCTACATTTCAGAACATATTATAGGAGTAAAATCTGATACTATGTTATTGAAAAACACAGAGGTGTAAACAGATGTTGAATATAAAACCTGAAAACACTTTTTTTTTCTCCAGCAAGAGTGAGCAAAAAACCTGAAGAAAAAACCTGAAGAAAAATCCTGAATATTTACACCTCTATAGTATGCATACAACAACAACAAAGGCGCTGCGATAGTTACGCGCGTTCTTAGTCAAAACGACCTCTGGCTAAAGGCAGCATCATCCAAGCGTAGTCATGCTGTATTTACTTTGCACTGGAGGAATATTATTTTTCAAACTGAGTAAAACACTTCAAATTTATGGTTGTGTATGGTAGTTTGGCTATTTACAGCTGAAGTACACTGTCGTCATTTAAGTGGATTTAGTTAAATATCCTTCTTGATCATGGCGTTAAACAACAAGCAATTAATCAATCAACCAATCAATCTTAGTCAAATAAAGTTATGAAGGCCTCGTTGTACTTAGACACAGGATACATCCCACTACATCGGAGTAGACTCTCTAAACCTCACAACTCGTGGGCCAAATCACGTACAATACAGAACCTTATACATCGGAGCGTGAGCTCAATAGGAGTTTATGTAACTGTAGCCTACGAGCCAATATTTACAATGGCCGTGCACGAATACGGCCATTTTCTTTCTCGCAACAAAGTGTCAAAGATTTAAAGCACGCGGCTATTTGAAGACAAAAAACGTATATAATTAGAACTTATAGAACAGTCAATTGATTGTGACGCGGGGTTTTGTGACAGTTTAATTCAAGCTGACAAATCCTAACATACATCTTACGGGTCACCGGTGTTGGATATCTAAAAGTGTCTAGCTCTTTTTGTTCTCTTTGCCAGTAGCTTGAAATGTTCAACATGTACACGCCTAGAACAGACAGGAGAGAGTTCATGGGTCGTAAAAAATAAAGACAAACATTCGGAGAAGATAAAATAAAAAGAATTCCATAAGAAAAATTAAGTGAATGTAAATCATTCAACAACAATAAAAGATAAAACAATAGGATTGAATTGAATCCAAGATTGCACACACATCAATAGTTAAAAAGACAAAAGCAAATATGATTTTCTATTTGTTAAAAAATTATTTGGCTTGGTTTTACATACAAAAACCTCGATAAAAAAAAGTGTTAAAAAGTTATCTTTATTGATATGACCTTCTTAGTCTTTCCTATTGCCGTCTTATTTGTTTTAATTTTCAATGTAATGGTAAGATGGTTACTAAATGCTGGTGATACAATCTTAAATCCACGGCGCCTGGAAATGGCTTATACGTGTATAATGTGTTTTATTGAAAACTTTGTACACGTAGTTCTACAACGTAACAATAACGCTTAAGATGGCAACAGGTGCTAAGAGTATAAATTACCAAATCAATAGATTGTAGAACCGGCTGTGTTTACGAACAAGAAGCCTTGGCATCCTGAAAGTCATTCTTGACATCTCAACTATTAACCCCTGTCTTGAACATACAGTTCCATTGACGACCAATGCGCCTCAATAATGTTAAACGACATCAGCTGTTACGGGTATAAAACTATCCAAGCGGATTTCTTTTACACCAAGTGCCCTGAATTATGAGAAATCTGATAAAATACCGCTATTTATGGAATACGGTTCAGGATATCGCAAGAAGCATCTCAGTGTTTTGTACGAGATGTATGTCCTAGCCATATAGCCCAAATGTAATCGCCTCGTTAATATGTCGGCTCGTCATTTATTTCTGCGCACTGCTAAAAACACCATTCAACGTAGACAGCTCAAGGCTCTTTCTTGACCTAACTATCGGGCATAACCGCGTGATTCAAAATAAACGGCCGCTTATTAAAGTAGCACACGCACAAAAACATTATGTATTTTTGCATTATTACAGAATCACATAAGCTTTGTAGGTTAAGTAAAATTATAACAATGACAAACAAAAAGAAAACTGAAATTTCTGCCAGAATATTTAATTGAAGATGTGTCAATCTACTGTGAAATCTGGGACACGCTTTGACACACCGACGTTTCTCCAAGTCTAATTTGGTCACGTCCCTTCAATTTTCGAAAAGTTGAGTCGTTACAAAATAAGGTAATTCACCTTGGTGGGATTAAAGCCTGTGTACATACATGTGGAAAATGGCCATTCCTCTTTACGTTGAATTCGAATTATGGCCAGATTTTTCAGGGCTCCTACAAGCCTTGTACCCATTGACTATTTCTTATTTCAATGTAACTGTTTTAATGTATAAACGTACTTCAAAACTTCATTAAATCGAGACAATTGGAATTTTTTGGAAAACCATAATTTTGGGCGCCTTTAATGTGACTTTAAAGGGGACCAAGCCTTAAAGATATTTCAAAAGTTACGAATCAATCTCTATTCGCATTCCAGGCGTCAACATTTTAGGGAAAATGTCAAAACTGTGACATATTATAACGCTCAGACGGCACATGGAGCTTTAGCCTTTTGAAATCCCCTAAGTGGACTTGGATCGCGTCAAAAGTGGGTTAAAACGAGAGGCAAATTGGATCGAGTTATATGTAAACAAATTGTATTAAACACATTCTAACAAGGCCACTGTTTTAACTTCAAACAGTGATCTTTGAGTTAAGGGGATCTTACACAATGTGATCTTACATATACCCTAACTTTCAAGTTGTCTTAATTGCCTTCGTAACCAAAAATTAGTGATTGTTTGATTTGGTGTTTTACGCCGTACTAACGTTTGTTTCGCTCATGTGATAGACTTCAGCCAAATGGGCGAAGGAAAACACCCTCGATATCACATTCAACAAACGATGACATGAAGCAAGGATAAGACGGTGCTTAAAGCATGATGCCATAAGACAAAATGTGCCAATTTAGAGAGACACCCCACAAAATCACCTGAGTGTCGCCCTTTAGCTCAGAAAACACCTAGGAAGCTCCCACCATCAACCCGCGACCAGTAATGAAAGCATTGGCAGTTAAGATTAACCCAGACTAAAATCGCTTTGTTTTTATTAATTGATTGGTGTTTAACGCCGTGTTCTATGGTATTTCACTTCAATGACTGAGGTGTACTTCTAACAATAAACGGCAACACAACTCTGCTCAGCCATAATTAAAGTGTTATTTATGCGTGTTCTGTTGGAAAAATGATCTTTCATAGCATGAATATACTTCAAACCATACTGCCCGTAGCCAAGGGAGTCCCTTTGTGCATCAACAATACCCAACACATCTGAAAGAGTACAAACAAATCGAACAGAAACGGCTCATGGAACATATGATTTTAGGACTGATTGCACTTTCTAATGGCTGACCAAACTCAGGGCCACGACGGCAAACCTCCATACATCCTTTACTTAGAAGCACGGATATCGAATTTATACAACTCTTGTAGGAATTCAAAATTCGTCGTATTATCTCACCGGTCACAAATGGATTTTGGTCCGTGGAGAAAAGATCATGGAAGTTGTTTTCTGGGTTTACAAATGTATACGGTATCAAACCACATCCAGCCGGACGGAAGCTGCCTTGTGAAAGGAGGCAAAGGCTAGAGCTAACAATACTTAAACAACAGTCGCCCTCCTGTAGCGGTGATCGACCCTTAAAAGTACTAGGTCATGAACAAATTGACCAAATGGGATTAGTCAAGAGTGCCAAGTTTTCAGCCGAACGTTTCCATTAAAAGATTCCAGACCATTTCGGAGATGACTGTGTACTTTGACGTCATCGGTTGACCGTATTTCCGTCTAATCAGGCAGTGTTTAATCAAGTATAGTGAACTGTCAAAGAATCGTTGTAGTTGAATATATATTCAATAGAAATACGAGATAATCTAATTGTTATGGAATATGTGAATTGTCCTTATACAGAACCGTGATGACATTTTTTTTAATAATGTCCCATTTGACTTGTCATGCGTTTTATTTAAGTTGAAATATTTCATAATACAGCTTTGTTATGGTTTATTTTTTGCAATTCAGTATATCATCGACTCAGCCAGCTCCATATCATTCAACCTGATAAATGTTCCATTCCACATAGTCATCAAAGGTTACTTGTAAAAAAACGATTATGATGTACACAGCCAAACTTTCACGGGACAAGGAAGTACTGTTCAGTAACACGCTGGGGACCTTTCAGTTACCAGCTGGTTACCTTAAGCTTTATTGTTTATGAAACCCAAATAAATTTACATTTAAATAAACAACCGGTAACTGAACAATACTTGCACATTACCAGCTTACCGCAAGGTACTGAAACGGACCTTTCCTTTCAGTACCAGCTGGTCACTGCTTGGCTGTGTATGTTGAGCATTGTG
>JAUELC010193184.1:0-10859 GCA_031471745.1 Cryptochiton stelleri | reverse complement strand
TGGGGGGATGGCTGGTATATATACTAGAGCTTGTTCTCGATCTCTGAGAAGGCAAGTCTCGCGGGAACTAGAATGTCTTGTATGTTGTGGCTGAATGTGACAGTTGATAATTAGGTCAAGTAAATTTGGTGCGTTTATTTCTCTACCAATTGCAGTATTCGAATGATTTCAGGTTGGTTTTAAGAAACTGCATGATTCGATTTTAATTATCAATACACTGGTTATGTGAATACATGTTTCTCTTTAAAAAATCCAGATTTATATGAAATATTAATTTGACCTTTAATCTCGCCAGATGTCGTAATGAAGTCGTCATTATTTTTCCACATCCCTTGTCGAATTAGAGATATCTGTAATTCATTTAGACATATCTCTAAATGAATTAGAGATATCTCTAATTCCGACAAATTAGAGATATCTCTAATTCCGACAAATTAGAGATATCTCTAATTCTGATTAAATGATAATTTGGCCCTCCATAGATTCCACACAATGTAAATCGCAACAGAACATCGAGATTAACCCTGTGCTCTACAACTCCATAAACCTATCAATGGTGGTTACATTCACAGGAATACCAATGTACCATTTATCACTATTATACGGCCATGGAATAGTATCCAATAATCGGATACTCGGAAGATACTTTGATATATTTGACAGATGATCGGACATTCCCATCCTAATGTAATCTACAATAGCCGGAACCAGTGCCAATTAGCAGTGTATCATTTCATAATCCTCTTAGGCACCGATAATGGGTTGTTTAAGGCAAAATTAGCAGTGTATCATTTCCTAATCCTCTTAGTCACCGATAATGGGTTGTTTAAGGCAGTCGTATGGTTTTTCTAAGATCATAGTTAACAATTAACTCTCTTAAAAAGTTAAATTTATCATAGAACGTCAAGTTAACAATCACAGTGCTTCAGCTAAAAAAAGTATTGTTCATTCGCTCGAGGGGGCGGGGTTCTTATCGGTATGGTAACCAGTATGGGCTTAATTCGGAGGATTTCTACTGTTTGGATGCCGGTTCATCACGATAACACGATTTGGTGAATCGTGGGGAATTGCCATCCAAACCGTTAATATGGGAAGGGGCTTTAATGTCTTATTCAACCTGTATTTATGCACTATGAATTAATCTAAAATTACTCACGTTTTATACTGTTTTCATAAAATACTGCAGACTGGGCGCAACGAAGTAGCATAAAAAAAATTGCAACTTTATTCAGAAATAGAGTAATGTTTCGAAATCCACTAAAGACGCCACTGGTGCCCCGCCCCCTGCATTCTTTGACTCCTCTGGGGTCGCCATTGCTTCTAGACTCGTCTGTATACTGATCGGAACTTCACTTTAACTACATTTGGGGGGGCTCAATAGCCCCATAGTTCAATAGCTCCGTTAAGATAATGTAGTATATGCCAAATTACATAAACTCATCTTCCTAACTTTATTTATTGGACAAATAATCATAAAAGCAAAATTTCATGATATTTTGTTTTCAAAATATTTAGAAGTGTTTTTACGTCTACGAGGATAGATATACACTTATTTATATTGATATATTTAACCGCCGATGATCGGAGTTTGCCAAGCGATTTATTAAGTTCATTTAAAACCATCCACGTTTTCATTCAACCCTATGACTTCTTCCATCTGAGATACCAATAACTGGCCCGTCAACAGCAAAAACATATGATCAAACATGTTTGGGATCATCTGCCGTTTACAAGCTTGTGACTTTATTCAAATCAACTGTCTGTGCTTCAATGAGATCTTATCTGACAATGTATGTCTGTTTATTGTAAATCTCCAGTAGGATAGCAAATGTCGTTGTATGTGGTCTTTAGTATAGCATGGAATTATATAGGAGTTGTTCCAGATCAAATGTACACTCCCTACTGTACCAAGGCACGTCCTCTATACAAGATTGTTATGATCGTTATTGTTCATTGATTTAATATCTGTACATCTCTTGAGTAATATTGTTTAAAAACGTGGCACACACAAATCAACTAATCTAGGAAATATTCAAACAAATCTTCCATTTATTAACTATTTTATTCTAGTTTTATCCCACAGTGCTTTCATCATGTTAATGTTCATCATTTCCAAAATAACTGCAGTCGTATTTTTTTTCTTCTTATTTTAACTGAAACACATGTTTATGGATATCAAACTTCTTTATTACTTCACACGACGTTTCGACATAATTACTAATGTCTTTATCAAGTATATCATATACTTGATAAAGACACCAGTAACTGTGTCGATAGGTCGTCTGAAGTAATAAAGAAGTTTGATATCCGTAAACCTGTGTTCCAGTTATGATTACCTACAGCTTCTAATTGCCACTTAAAGAAGTAATTCTTATTTGCCTTTTTATTTAAGAGTAATTGTGAGTGCATTTTAATGTAAAACACATCTGATGAATCTTAAACATATCGTACTGAGTTGGTTTACCCATGTTTATGTAGTATATCTATTAATTTAGA
Source organism: Cryptochiton stelleri (assembly GCA_031471745.1). Taxonomy (NCBI): domain Eukaryota; kingdom Metazoa; phylum Mollusca; class Polyplacophora; order Chitonida; family Mopaliidae; genus Cryptochiton; species Cryptochiton stelleri. The sequence goes on along the minus strand of JAUELC010193184.1, from coordinate 8,363 downwards.
TAACATTTTAACAGAGTAAAATATGTGCCTACTACTTAATCACAAATCGATTTATTGTAACGCGTTTAAACACGTTTACAAATTTGACACCGTATCGTCAGCATTTCAACAATAAATTCAATGTCAGTTGAAAATCGCATACGTGCAATTAATAACCTGGTCTTCTAACATCTACAAAATTCAAATAACCCAAATAAAAGATATTAATTATACGTGCCATTTTTATTATGACCGAAGATGGCTCAAACAAAAGCCGTTGTTGTGCCGTTGGTATGTATTTTTGCTGTAAACATCGGTTTCCATGACTTGAATTATCAGTTCAAAACAATCTACATGGCCTTGTTTTTCATAAACTATACGTGTTATTCTTTTCGCGCAGACAATGGATTTACACGGCTCTATCGTGCTGATAATACCAAGTTTTCACTAGAGGATAACTCTGGGGCGGTCCTAGATACAATAACAAAACACAATAATTATAGTCTATCGCATTCAATATAGGGGATGGTGTTACATTCACGTTTTTACGTGCAATTCTTCACGTTGAAGAAGGAACATTAACAGTTCTTGCTGTTTGTCAACCTTCCAATCACAAATAGCAAGACAAGTGTTTGCCTCCATCAATAACTTAGACGACAAAACCTGGAGTGAAAAATACAGCTTTAATTGGTCATTTTGCACAACAGGCTGGACAAACATTTATGTTCCTAACACTTCAACCACTGAAGATAAGAAACAATTGAAGTACTAAATTCCCATAACATGCTGTTAAACAACAGAACAAGATAATTAGGAAAGTAATTATTGTGATTGTGAAACATTGTGAAATAATTGCATAAATTAAAATTAAATTTATTATGAAATGAATTGACTGATTGATTAACTCATTGTTTTAATAAGTATTGACAGAGTAACTCAATTAAATACTTTATTCATGTATGTCCAGTGATAGGTAAAAGTGAGAGAGAGAAAATTCAAACAAATAACATCCACATCTGTGCAGTATGGTGTCATAAAAAAATCCTCTACAAAAACTTTAATGTGTCCGGTTATGAATAAAAGACATATGAAAACTTTAAAAATTCCGGTTACAGAACTAATTTATAAGTTCAAGTTTTTATAGTTTGGCAATTTGCGCATACTGGAAACACATTTGATCACTGTACTGTTGGTGTCATTCTTGTTGATGGAGAATATTCAAGAACAAAACACTAGCCCTTCGAATTTAAACACATTCAAATAATGTGTCACAGACAGTAATCAATCAGCTTGGTCTACAATACGACAACGTGCGTATGTGCTGAAGGGGAATTTAGGACTGATAACTGAATGAGGGAGGAAAACCAACTGCATTGTGACAATTTGTTTTGTTCAGAACAAACATTTCGGTTTTGGGTACATGTGTATTTCGATTAATAATGGTGTGCAGTCATTGACGACTTACTAATTTATACTTCATATAATGAAATCCATAATCCATCACGCCATTATCAGACAGGATAAAAACAAAATTCAACAGAGCAAAAATATGGGCAACGCGGTCAAAGTACAAAACAAGTGGCATAATCTTCTCACAGTTATACATGTCATGATGTCACATCCATGATATAATGATATAATAAAATGATGTGAATAAGTTGGTTGTCAAAATTCTCATTGGCTATTCGGGAATGTTAATATTCAAGGATAGGACTAAACGAAGTACCGTAGATTTATAGAACAACAGCAGATGAACCTCTGGTGACCGGTAGATTGGTTCTGAAACTGTGGAGTGTTAATCAATATGTGATTGATTGAATGGTATTTTAAACCTCATTCAGAGACAGATTGCTGTTTCAGTTCATATCATTTCTGCATTTTACTTGTGTATATAATATAAATTATCGTTTAGAATCTTCGTGCAATTAAACTAAGATTGTGTTATCATCGCCAACACTATCGTCGAGTAAGGTTTATTCAGTAAATATATACTGACCATTCCTGGACAAAACATGCAGAGGATCTGAAACATCTACTATATACGTTATTTATTTACCTCCTGAGTTAAAGAACATGCATTGACAAGGCAACCTTGTTATATAGTGTTATCCGATTGTTTCAGGAACTCGGCTGTTTTGCAGGACTTTTTAAGAGTTAACTTGATGTAGGTTTTTCTCCAGCATGATGCGTTATTATGTATTGCTGTGTTACGTGCTACACGTAACATTTAAAGCGTCTCAAATGACATCAAAACAGAAGAAGCTTTTTCATTGGAGATCGGATCACGTCTAAGAAGACAGCTCCTAGAAATCTGAGTTAAGCTGTTCAAAAGAGACAGACGTGTTGTTTTTAAGCTACTTTAGAAACATATTTTTTTAAAAAACAGACCGAAAAACAAAAAAAAATTACTTAATTACTGAATACACGTACTGGGATTCCCAGCATCAACTTGAATTACCGTACACAGTCTTCAAAAGATACTAACCAAGTCACTTGCAGCATATGGTATTCTAAATAAATACGTACTGGGCAATGACTAATCTATTCCACCGTGCCAAAAAAGCTATGTAACAGACAAATTATAAATAAATAACTCTATTCGAGAGTACCATAAATCTATTCAGCAGACAATCTAGGAGATTACCGTCTTTTCCACAGTGTCATAAAGCAGACACACTATCAGATAACCGGCTATTTCAGATTGACATATGTAGATGAATTGGAACTTTAAGATGACAGTTATCAATATACCATTACATCATTGTCCTTTGAATATTGCTACGGACGCATGGACTAAAAGCAGATACATCCCAACAGATATGGTAAAAGATTTATCGAAGTACGATAACAATTTATGTTTTCTTCCCCCTGATACAAGTCTTCCCTAATGGAGTTTCGTCAGCTATGCCAACTCCCCTCCAGAAGCCACACGACGATCTTTAAATTTAGGAAAATTTAGTTATTCTACCAATAAATTCAATTTGATTCCATTATGGGGAAGATTTATTGAGTAAATAGCGTAAAGTAAAGTAGGTTTTATTATAAAAGTACTGAATGTCGATATGAATTATTCTGGTATTTGTCTAGCAATTATATTTCTTACACAAATCGCGGGTGCCTTCATCACCAGATAAAATATAGGTTTAACTTGTAGGAAAAAACCGAAGACAAGGGAGGTGGAAGGGGAATTGGGGCTAACAGATTTACCCGAAGTAGACTATACTTGTTATTTTGTTTATTTCTCATGATTCACTAAGGACACTACTACAGTGACGATAACAGTGTAAAACATTCTGGGTAACTTAATAACAGGAATAGGGCAAAAGGAAAAGGAAATTTTCATTTGTATAAAATTTCTGACAACGAATGTAAATCAATGAAAAAATAGATCTTTTCATTTAATCTTGAAGACATCAATTGGAGTGAGAATGTCAAGTCTATAACAGAACTCATTGAAAACGTTTGGACGTGTTATTAACACAGAGTAAATGTGGCATAGAATATCATTTAATCTCTGAGCTTGTTAAGACAAGTTTCATCTTTAATATATACTCACCAAATACATTTTTATTATTGTGTAGGTCCGCTATAGATCGATCGATCGATCGATTGATTGATTGATTGATTGATTGATAGATTGATTGAAATACTGATATGACGGCGGTGTACTCCAACTCGTGAAGTGTTTTGCTTTGTTGCAAAAATAATGTTCCTCCAGTGCTAAGTAAAGACAGCATGATTTCGCTCAGAACATGCTCCCCTTGGCGAAAGGGCTTTACATGAACTTATATCTATTGCAAAATATAACTTAACGGATTCTACTATTATATGCAACACTTTACACATTGGAAGTCTAACAAAACGATTATTCGTATAAAAAAATCAATTTTGGGATAGATACAGAATGTAAAATACAGACAGCATCATATATGTACCTTGGTTATTTATAGCGGGATCAAGCTTCCATTTTATGTTGAATTGTATTTTTTATTTTAAAAAAAACCATGTAAATTACTGTAGCAGCCATATCAAAACACGTACGTTAGTTCACCATCATTATTTCGATATCATGCTTTAATAAAACCGTTAACGACCGAATGTAATACACTCGGTCCTGAGATTGTCTTGTGTCTTGTCATTGTTTGTTGCCAGTGGCTTCGTGAGTGGTTTCCTTCATAATTGGTCTGACACGCCGTCATATGAGTGAAATAACCGTGAGTACGGCGTTAAACCCCTATCAAACAAACAAAAAAAACACATATAACTATTTCAAGTTTAACTTCTATTTTAATATACCATCCATGGAACCCCTGATACATTCTCATGCTTATCCCCACTTGGTAGGTAACGCCCTTGTTGATACCCCATGGTTGGTGGGGAGCGTGTATGGTGTGACACTAAAAACCTAGTAAGGCCACACAGAGAAACAATATTAATGGCAAAAAAAAAGAAAATAAGATATTATTTTCCAAATAGATTCGTCAGCTGGGTAACATTATTCATATAAAATGTCTTTAAACTACTAATTTTCTATACGATGTTATTGATACTGAACTGCATGAAACGGCACATTGGCCTAAATTTGTTTCAATAAGTAGTAAAAACTCGAGATAAACCCATAACTAAAATATCCCCATTTATTTTAAACAAAACTTTAATATCTTCAGCAGCTATTCTTAAAAATGTAACCAAAATGCTATCTGGTAAGGGTAAATCTACTTAAATTAAAAAAGAACGATTTTATCCGAGACAAGGACAGAGATCTCTCTTAGCTTTCAGAATATGTACTGAACTCAGATACCAAGGGATAATTAACCTTAAGCGCGTTAGTACCCCAAAATATGTTAATTCAACTAAATACTTATTTAATGACTTTAAATGCAGTTTCACCTCCAGAACACATCGTCATTGGAACTTTCAGGAGGAGGGGTTGAAGGTTTGAACATCAAATAGAGATGTCAAAGAAAAGGAGAGATTCCCCATACTTTTCCGAAATCATCGGAAGTCCCTGGCGTTAGACTCGGTTGAAATTGTCACCCGTACTCATGTCTTGGTGGGGATAGAGGTGGACACCTGTTTGCCTCCTATCTTGACCCGTGGTCGCGATAGAGGGAAGAGCCAACAGTATCTCCTCTTGCTTTGAGACCACAGTGTAGGGCGATCCTTTACAGGATCACCCAAGCCTGGGAGGAGTAGATCTTCAATTGGGGAAAAAAATATCCCACTATTAGTTCTCTCATTCGTCTCTCCTCATAATTGATTCGATAAGCCAATGTAAATGTCGAGGTCTAAAGACAAATATGAGTTGGCTAGGTTTGCTAGTTCTATCATGTAATTGAAAATATGTAACAAAAATAAAATCTCTCAAAGACGCTCTTCATGGCACTTTTTCTGATAATATGGTGAGAACTACTGGTAGGGTCATCAACACCATCCGGATACACAGTCCTGTAGCCCTCGATATAGAAGTACAGGATGTGTCCGCTTTTACACCGAAACCCCGTTAAAGTCGTTATATACATGTAAGTGAAACGCCCTTGAGTATGAGGTTATACACCAATCAAATCAATAAACAAATAAATGTAAGCGAAAAAACCGTAAGTAAATTACAAGTATATATTATAAATTGTTACATTTAGTGTTGATACTCAATAACTGTTTGGTATATGAGGGAGTCACATGAGGTGACTCCGGTTATAACTGGTGATGTTTTTTATGAGGTTTCCTTCCGGTTTTCCACCGTATTAAGTAAGGCAGAGTAAGAAATGGATAATCCGTCGTCATATCAGTGAAATACCCTTGAGTACGAGGTTAAACACCAATCAAACAAACAAACAAAACAATAACGCAAAATGTAACAGTTATTACATTAGCATCCCAGCATAATTTAACCCGATATGTAACATCATTACATATCACGTCGATGATACATAAAATGTTGACGCGAAATGTAACAATTGTTGCATATCGGATTAATATAGACTGGAATGTTAACGCAGAATGTAATAATTGTTATATTTTCGTTTTTATTACATTTCGTGTTATAACACGTCCTGTCTGTTGTGAATGAAAACCTATTTAATTTCCCGTTAGTTTTTTTTTTTCTTCAAAACTTCCACTTTGCCGTTTCTTGAATCCACTAAATGACGGAGATATTGTTAGACTCGACATCGCTGTGAAATGCATCAGAGCATAATATCTCTTATGGAACGTTATTTGTAACGTTCCACAAATTTCCTCTGCCTTTTCAAATGACCAGAAGCTCTTCCAGAAATTTTTCTATCAGCAAGTGTGATGGCCGTAAAAAAGTTCGCCTTATTTTTGTTAGTATCGTTCAATTTAAACATCATCCTTTGCGAAGAGAAAGCTAGATGATTGGAAATGCCTTGCGGCAGAACGCGCTCAAAACTGAACAATCCTTGAAATTCACTATGTCCGATCTTCACAGAAGTTATTTCTTTTCAATGTTCAATATTTATTGATTTTGGCCGAGGCTAGATGTAGGCTGTTCATTAGGTTTTGCCCAGATTCTGTACAGCTTTTGCTTCTAGTTCAAACCGTGTGGTTGTAGGACGGGACTGTACATGTACCCTGCAAAATAGTGACATAATTAAAGAAAACGGTAGTAGCACTATACCCCGTGATATACTATTTAATACTTTAGTGACATATATCGGAAAAAAAAAATTATTATACAAAAGTGGATATATAAGTTGCATCATGGGACACAGGCAGGCTATTAGACCAGTGTGATTTGTATACAAGTATCTGTATTCAGCATGGCAAACACCAGCTAATGCACACGTGATACCTCAGCTATTTGAACCTCTGAATCATATAGACACATGACGATAGTTTATGACACCAGGTTTGATAGACCACATGTTCCATCACTGTATGGCTACATATTGATGTTTTGTTGAACACAGTATTGATATCTGATATCTAATCAAACTATACGTACGTACCATCTTTGTATGGGCGGGCGGTTTGAGGGAGCTTCTTGTTGCCCTGGTGCCCTGAGCTAAGGAGCAACAAGAAGCTGTTGTGGCGTCCTGTTATGTCCTAGGATTGTATTGTATCTTGTCATTGTTTGTTGCCAGTGGCATCGGGATGGTTTTATTTACCCATTGGGCTGGCAAGCCGTCATTTGAGTGAAATCAGTACGGCGCTAAACCCCAATCAAACAAACAAACAATCATTGTATGGTAATATATTGATGTTTTGTTGGACACAGTATTATCTTATTTATATTCAGCAGACACTTAAGACACAGTTTCTATATGTTTTATAGAGTAATCTTTCTGTTTACTTACGCCAATCTTTGTAAAACTATCTAATTATTGGGTAAATCTATTGTAAAAATACCTCCGGTCTAAGATATCTAAAGTCTTTTTTTATGGTAAATGATGCTGCCTCTCGTTAATTTGAAGTATTATGTTCCGCTGGAAATGCCTTGGGTCAATGACTAGAATTCACACTTTCAATATCCTGGCTTAACATACCAATTTAAAAATAGCATTGTCTGGGCTAAATTCTAGTCCAATTTCAACCTAAAAGATGTCATTTGCTCCAGTAATGTTATTCTGTTTGACGATATATTATGTTCGTGTTCGTAATCAGTTAAGTTGTTTATTTCCAACGCTCTGGAACACACTGGCTAATACATTATCACGTGACCAAGAGCTATCAAGCTCAATGGGTAAACAGTGGTATTACTCTAGTTAAACATCTGATGGTAAAATTTAACCTTATGATGAAATAGTAAACCTAACTGGACCATCACCTCAAAGATTTATGGAATATTGTAATGTTATTAAAAGCAATCCTAAAACCATGTTTGCTGACAAATAGCATGAGTAGTAATATAAGAGCAGCTCAATGATTATTGACCTTTAACATTTGACCTTTGTTACTTTTAATGTAGTGCGGTACAGAGGCTGCACCGCACTACATAATAAGGAAGGCTGTTCTTCCATGCACTGTCTATACGGAATAAGGAAGGCTTGTTACTATTTAAGTACAGGCGGGGTTATGACCTTTAACCTTTGACATTTGTGACTATGTCAAAGGTATGATGACGTCATAGTGATGACGTCATGGATGATGACGTCATCACTATATCATCACTATGACGTCACGGGCGATGAGGTCATAGTGATGACGTCAGTGTCTTGTTTGATCTGGTTTGTACATAATAAGGAAGGCGGCTCCGGTTGTACATAATAAGGAAGACGTTGACCCCCTTATATACTAACCGACACAAGGGTTGCTTCGAGTGAGGTGCTCAAAGTAGGGTGAGAGTAGTGTTTTGGGTTGTATTATTTCTAGGAATGATTGTCCCCTGGATTGAACCGTATACACGACTGAGAGGGGTGTTAGAG
>JAUELC010193073.1:0-10860 GCA_031471745.1 Cryptochiton stelleri | reverse complement strand
TTGGAATGCTGGACAGATTAGCTTCTTGTTGACCCTTAGCTTTGAGAGCAACGTGACACCGGAAGCTGGCTCCCACCGTCCACTCGTCACATCAGAGTTCAAAACAGTTTTTTTTTTTGTATATACCATAGTTCCTTTCGAGTAAAAAACTTCTGATCATAATTATTGCATGAAAAGCATTACTTACTGTTGATGATTCCTAGAATCTGCTGAAGAAATAAAGAGATACAAAACGTTGAAGAAGTTATAAATGGAAAGATAAAGACAGCAGGGCGTATATTAGTTAAAGATGCCACGTCATTTCTGCCATTGTGGGGTTTTTTTTGCTTTGGAAAACTACGCCACTTGCGAATGTTACTGCTAGGTTTGTTTTATTGGTGTTTTACGCGGTACAAGGTAATTTCACTCATGTGACGGTGTAACTGTTTAGGTGATAACAAAATACTGACAACATTACATTCGATCTTCGTAACCTTTATACATTCAGATATATTTATATATATGGATTTCTGTTTCGGCGAACAACATAAGCGCATATTTACTAATACATGTGTTGGTATGTATACATTTGTTGTTATCTGTGTCTACATATATGTAAATCCACCACATTATTGCCGAATGGACATTGAAACTTTGCACCAAATATTGTGTCATGTTAATAAAATTATTTCCAACGTAAAGCTTAACTATAACAAGGTATACTTACTCGTCATTAACGGAATTTTACGTCGAAACACAAATAACACAATAATGATGGTCACAACGACAATGCCTCCAATCACCCCACCTACGATTCCTCCAACAGGTGTCTCGGTATATGGTTCTGTTATGGGTGCTGTAACATATGGAAAATAGATCAAACTTGATATTTGAAAGTTTCCTTGGTGTTTAAGATCGTATCCAAGTGTATTTCGACAATACGACGACTTTTGGCAGCGTTAGGTGAAAAATCGGTAAGAAAACTGGTAAAAACAACACCTCGATATGCAGGCATCAGAAAAGATCCCGTTTATATCCCGGTCGACAGGAGGCCTCGAATCAGTGCAGTACATTGAAGATGGTTCAGCAGTCCAACGCGCAACCAACAGAGCCAAGGCGCGGTCCAACTTGGGCGAAACCTAAACTCTGCCAGTGCGGGACAGATATATACTTTCTTCTTTTCCAAGATGCAATGCAGTGTTATACATTTAATGAAACGTGTATTGATCCAAATGCATCCAGCAAAAGAAAACTGCATATATAATGTTGGAGAAAAGCTTACACAACCGCGTCGTGGTACGGTATGTATAGGCAGAGGTAAGCCCACTTTGTGTCTACCGCATGGATTTAACACAACCCCAAGCAGATTGTTGATACAAGTCAAAAAGCCGAGAGAAGATGTTAAACAACTAAATAAAAATATAATTATCCATAATAGCAGACGTTGAACCATGTTCATGATGTGCCTTACCTTTAAAGACAGTACAACTTTTCTCAGCACTATAATTTTGTCCTAGCTGGTTTTTAGCATAAACACGAAAACTGTATTTCCGGCCTGCTTCAAGGGCAGGGATTTCAGTCAAGGTTGTTTTATTCTCTCCAGTGTCGGAAAACGCCTCTGCATGCGATATCCACTTCTCATCATCTTTCTGAATCTACGAAGAAAGTTTGTTCATATCCACCGTTAAAACACGATATCCACGAAATGTTTGCTTTTGATATTCCGCAGACTGGTGTGTTTAAGATAGGCGAACACGGACGATCTTGAAGTGAAAAAGAACATATGTTAATTCGAACAACATTTTTGCTGTGAATTTAAACTTAATTATTTGTGAAGATGAAATAACAGTAAACGATCCGAAAAAAGGAACATAAGAAAATGCATTCATATTACAATATTCACAATAACATTGAACTATCATAATAGGAGACATCAAATATGCGACAGAACAAAAAAAGTGACCATAAAGGAAACAGGGTAGCATCAACTGTGAATAATTTATGTTACTATCTAGTCAAACAGTTAAGAATAAATGGTAGGATACTATATTTCTGTTATCATCCAAGACTTGGAACAGCTATATATAATTAAGTAGTCACACTATTTTACGATTCATATATCATTTAAACCATATCAAGTAATTCTGTAACTTTGGGAGAGATGGATATTGTCTTACGGCTGTCACCAAACACTTCCCTCCCATGGTCACATCATAATTTTAATTTAAACCATATAACTGTTATCTCCAAAGACTTTATTTTAATAAATACTTCATTACTAAATTTACAGAATAGCATGTATTTAAACCATAGTATAATCACCAAAGACTTCATTCCCAAAGTTACAGAATAGCATTTATTGAAACCATAGTATTATCATCAAAGTATTTATTCCCAAAGATACAGAATTACATTTTTTTAAACCACAGTATTATCACCAAAGACTTTATTCCCAACGTCACAGAATAACATTTATTTAAACCAACAAAGACTTCATTTCCAAAGTTACAGAATAGCATCTATTTAAACCATAGTATAATCACCAAAGACTTCATTCCCAAAGTTACAGAATAACATTTATTGAAACCATAGTATTATCACCAAAGACTTCACTCCCAAAGTTACAGAATAACATTTATTTAAACCATAGTATTATCACCAAAGACTTCATTCCCAAAATAACAGAATAACATTTATTTAAACCATAATATTATCACCAAAGACGTCATTCCCAAAGTAACAGAATAACATTTGTTTAAACCACAATGTTATCACCAAAGACTTCACTCCCAAATTTACCGATATTTTTAATTATGCAAACCATATTTTTTTTATCACTTAAGACTTCATGCCTAAAGTCACAGTATAACATTTATTTAAATAATAATATTGTTACCAACAAAGACTTCAGTCCTAAAATTACAGAATAACATTGCTTACTTTGGATGGTTTAACAACATATGTATTCCGAAATTATGACTTCTTATTAGCTTGATTATAGCTGCATGTCTTAATATTGGAACGAATGACAAAATTGTTAATTTGAAACGGGACAAGAATTGAAGCAATTTTTTCAAAGGAGAGAAAGATCCCAAAGCATCAAAAAGTTTTGAATGGAGACAATATTAACCACAATATACCTAATTTTGGTTACTTAGATTGATTGATGATTAACGCCGTGTCCAACGGTATTTCACTTATACGACGGGGTGTAATTTAATGTGAACTGTAATGTGTTTTTGATAAAAGGCTTTTTTGGAAATAATAATGTTCTTCCGTAGCTGACAACATGAATATACTTCAACACATAGCCTATTGTCCTTAGCTAGAAGGCAAATTTCCCTGCGTGTGGTTAGATGTTGAAAACATTGCTTATATATGGTCAGTAGCACAAATCTGTCAAGGGTTGAAAGCTCTGCCAATAGAGCCAGACACTAAATCTCAAACAGAATATGAAATCGCTGAGCACTGGCAAGTCCCGCTTGAAAATTCTTTGTTCGATATCCGCAAAATCTGAAAATACTGTTTATAATCCGTCCCTGAGACTACTGACACTTCTGGTCACAAAGTATAAAAAAATCGAAAATATTAAATTGTTGTCGATAGTTACTTTATAACCACAAAGTTATATTACCTGCTATTTTGAGTGAAACTGTGAGGTTCGAGGAACCGATGGAGTTCTCGACGATTACCAAGTAAGTCAGAAAGTCCATGCGAGTCACATCAAAGATTCCCAACTCGGCCACTTTTCCAAACACTTGAACTGTCCTTTCGTAGAATGTAAAATTTTGATTGACATTTTCCGTTTTATTCTTGTATCTATTTCCATTTTTACCGTTTGTATCCATCAGTGGCACTGAAATGTTGCTAGCTTTATACCAGGTTATTTTTGTGGCTGGTGGATAAGAAACGAACCCGACGCGGATTTTAGCATTCTTATTTAGAGCTGAGTATGCCTGTGTCCCCTGTGTTGGAAACTTTGGCGTTGCTGTTGATGAAACAAAATAGAATCATTTCATAATTTGTTTATTATAGTTAAGTTAAACAAGCGTATCAGAAAACCGTCATTCAGTTGAAAGCTCAAGTTCGTTCTGCGATGTACACATAAATTAATCACGGGCGGTTGAAGGGAGCTTCCTGTTGCCCTGGTGCTCTTGAAGTTAAAGGGTAACACAAATCCGATCTGTTGTGGCCTTCTGTAATGTCGTGTGGTTGTCTTGCATCTTGTCATTGTTTGCTGCCAGTGGCATCGGGTGGTTTCTTGCACCCATTGAGCTGGTACGCCATCATATAAGTGAAATGACCTTAAGTAGGGCGTAAAACCACATCAATCAATTAATCAATCGCCTAAATTAATCAAAGACCTGTAGTGATCACAGCAGAAACGTAAACATTTCAGCATATCAGAATGATTTGTACAGCAATTTGTGAATGTTCACCTTCAAGGACACTGCTCATCAATGTCTTTGTTTTCAAACCCAATGCCTAACACTACTGTGTTTCCTACCATGTGTTTGTGGGCAGATTAAAATAAGTTTAAAGCGTTAAGTTTAAACATAATTTTAAACGTTACAAATTTTAATATAAAAAAGTAATTCTTAATTTGCACTTTTATTTACCTCAACCGAAGCCCCTTCAACATAAAACTCCGACCCCGGCAAAAGCCACCTCAACAAAAAACCTAAATTACGTAACTGTGTTTAAAGAAGTAACAACAGTGACCACAATAATAAAGCCATAGTTATACCCATTGTCAGCATTTAACAGAATTGAGCAGAAGAGAAACGAAAAGAAGTTAAGCATTGGTACATTGTATTCATCTTGAATATATTAGCCTTTATGAAGGACTATGGAAGGTTTATCAACTGACAACTTTTAATATGTGTATAAATGTAAGAAAAAGTTGAACAATGAGGTTTAAATTTGTGTGCCGGTATTCAATTTGATCGAGAATGTTAGTTGGATTTACTTGCACAAATCAATTTACGGTTAGCCTCTCTTTCCCACCCCTTGCTCTAAAACGATCATTGGAATACCTAAAACTTACCTCTGATCTTTATTTCGGTTCTGTTTACCTGTACCCTACCAATCCCATTTCCAGAGGAACATTCGTAAAAACCTTGGTCTATGAATGTAACATCATTGATCTGTAACCTGCTTCCAGAATGGTTGCCATTCAGTGGTAGTTGAGTATCCCCAACATAGTGTATCCATGGAGAATAGGTGTAGGTTTGTGGAAGACCTTCAGCTTGACATGTTAACACCAGGGTTGACCCTTCTCTTACTTCAGTTCCAAATGGAGCACCTACTGTCAATGTTGGGGGATCTTTATCAAAATAGAAGCCAAACGACGTATCTCCATTTTATTAAAAAAAACAAATCTAACTAGATTATACAATAACAGAGGTCTATTAACAAGAATTTTACAACGCCAATTGTGCCAGTTCAAAGGCATTGAGTTACTAGGCTAGCTCCTAACGTTGCATGTTGCGCGTTGCGCATGAGATATTATATTTATCCATTCCTCGCCGTTTCATTTTCAGAATCGATGGTGAATAATGGGTAATAAACTTACAGCTAAAAAAGGCTACAGGCCCTACAAAACCACCACGTTGCAAGCAATTAATAGGCTTCCCATGTAATGTCTTATCTTTATATATAAAATGCATCAACAAACTAAAGCAAACAAACTAGAAAGTCAACTAGAAAGGTTATACATAGTTAAGCTGGGTTTCCCATGATTCATCAGGCGAGTTGCGATTTTCAAATTTCATATACTGTACACATCAGGGTGCTACTCTTAAACGTTGCTTATTCAAAATGCTTCAATGCAGTTGTTGGAGTAAATGGGGCGTTGCATAACCTAGTAAATATATTTCAGACAATATGTGTCTTATTATACCTATATCCCAGGATTTACCTAATTGAACACAAACCCACATTTGTTGATAATGTTTAACAAACTATGCTGGATTGACGTACCTGAGTCAGTGTGTTAAGTATTCTATACATGGGGAGATAAGCTGGGTTACATTGTCCAGAGAGTCTGTACAGCCTATTTGGTATAATAGTTACCATACTAGCTAAATGACCCAGACTCGACCCCCGCTAGAACCATACATTGTCCGATATAGTAGATTGGCTGTCACTAAGCCACTTATACGGAATAGCTAGTATTAAAATGCACACGTTTGTCCACGATATACTCACATAGTACTATGACATGATGTTTACCTCCACTGTCGCCACTTGATTTGACGCTGCGAGAACGAAGATGCCAGCGTCAGATCTGTTGATCATTGGGAAGCTTTTCTTGGATGTGAGTCTGTAGTCCGATCCAGTCTCTGTTTGATCGTCCAAACACTGTTCTCCTTGTTTCCATGTCAACTGGACTTCAGGTTTACCCCACGCTATACAGGTCAGTACAACACTGTGGTTCTCCTCTACTATGTACAAGTCCTTACAGCTGGTTAGCAATGGTCCATCTAGTTACAAAGAACATGATGGAAGAAGTATTAAAACAGATAAGGTGTTTAGGACGGAAGTTAAAGAAAAGTATTTTTTATAACATACTGACAGGCTGAGCTGAAATGTAAATGAAAACTTATATTGATAAAAAAATAAGCCAAAATAAACGAATGTAGAGGATTTGTTTTTTTAATGTATCCATAATCCATAATGCATATAGTCAAATGATTAAGAGTTCATAAACACCTTTCACTTCGACCAGCATGTAAAGCAATGTAATCAATCTACGAAATAATGTCTTTCGGAAAAAGGCTTTTGCTGACAAATTACACATTATTTGATGGTATACGTTTATCACATATTTGAACAGAAATTTCAACACATGTATTTATTTTCTACAAGAAATCATTTTCATATATTTCTACAGCTTAATCGCACTGACGCTTATAAACCTCGATAAATCATCTCATGTTCCAGATAATCATTGTAAATACATATACATACATTGTACATCCATGGTTAGCTCAGAACTAACATGTGTTTGTTGCCCCTGTCTCTGCCCCTGACATCTGATAACATGACCATCCTGATATCGAGTAGGCCTCACACTGTACAGTCCTGTAACAATGTACCCGTTATTGGGTCCTATAGTTTTACTAACACTGAACATCTCCGGTTCTGGTATAAGTGTGTTGCTGTTGTACAAGGATATGATGGCGGCTTGGTTTGACTCTCCACTGGTGCAATTAAATGTAACTGTGTTGTTCTCTGTAACATTGACTTTTGTCCCGTCCAAACCTGCATTTGGATTGAGAGTCACACTGTCAGGACCAACTGAAAACGGAATGTATATACATTTTAATTTACTGAATATCTGGTTGCATTGAGCAATTCTTACGCTCAACGTCTTGGGATGGTGCTTGATTTTTTCGATGAATTCTATTTAAGGCTCAATAAATGTTTCAGATACAATAGTCGGAGTTATAAACAAATACGCATACAAATGTGCATGGCGTTATTATAACTCCATGGGAGATTTTGGCCAGTTTTGTTTTTGACTTGTTATTGTCTTAGCTTACTAAAATAGTTAATACTAACCCTTTGTTAATAACAATCATACCTTTTTAAGAGACTCATATCATGAGCTTAACAGATAAGAAAAAGTGATTTGCATTAATCTCTTGTTACTTTTGTACATTATCTGAAAGTCTTACTGTCATAAAGGATAAAATAACAATACTTTGCATACATTACCTTAGATAATGTAATAATAATATAACATAGAGCTGCTAAGAGCTAAACGATGCCCATTTTAATATTGACGCCATACAAATTCATTATTTACATATATTGGCACTTTAACGGAACAAAGTGAACTCATACTCCTCCGTAAATAAAGATAAAACTTCCTGACACTTGGAACTTTGATTTATTTGAACATATGTAAAGACCGTAAAAGACGATAAATTTGTAAATGGCCAAATTTACAATACGAAACATATACATTGTATGAAGATATAGTAGACCCACAAATCAATTCATAAAACAGAAACTCCGAAAAACGAAATTAACTTTTTGTTATATTATAATATGAAGATATAGTGTAGTAGATCGTCATTTAATGTAAGTCAGTGCAATTATGAAACTGTTCATACACGAAAAAAATTATTCCAAAGTATAGAAAAATTTTCCCATGGTTGAATAGCGTAAAAAGTAGCATTAAGTATTGTAGTGTACGTTTGGACATGTAGTTATTGTTGCGATTCGGTTTTATAGTACAAGTTAAGATTTTATATCAACCCCCACATGTTGTGTTTTTATATAAACTCGCTCATTCCTTGTACTGCAACCATGTTGATCTAGTAAAGTGAAGCTAGAAAGCTTCAAGTCAAACTACAAAATATGTGTTGTCCAGAATCAATCCATAGAATAGAACCCATAACATGGTGTCAGAAGTGGTTATTTTTGCAAGACATCGAGGGAAATCCAGTGGAAGTGCCGACACAAGGCTAGAAAGCGAAGTGGACAAGATGAGAACGGTAACGCTGCAACAACAACCCAATGTTAAAAAACTAACCTGGAGTGACCAGGCCCTAAATAACAAAACTATCAAGGACATTAACCAAAAGGCAAAGTAAATTGACAATGGCTTCTGGGTTCACGCCACCTCTCCATAACTGGGAAGCAAACGATTTGCCTGATAAATTCAGCAGATTTAAGCAGTATTGCAATTTAATATGTACTGGCCCATATTCAGATAAATCTGAGATGGAAAAAACATCATACAAATTATTGTGGATAGGAAGAACCGGTGTTGACATTTATAACAGTTGGGTCTGGGAAAATGAACAGGACAAAACTAACTTGGCTTAATATGGGATAAATTTCAAAGACACTTATCACCAAAGATAAACTTCAGATTAGCCAGACATCAACTAGGCCAGTTCAAACGAAAACCTGATGAATCAGTGGATGGGTTCATGACGCAATGTCGTAACCAGGCTGCAAAATGCAGATTTCGAGACAATGAAGAAATTGTAGAAGGACTGATAGAACAATTAATTATTGGCATTAAGCACACTAAATACAAGAACGTTTGCTAGCTCGTGGTGACGATTTAAGCCTGAATATTGCCACCGACACAGCTAGAACCTACGAGGCAACGTTATCTCATATGGAAACTTTGTCAGACACTAAACAAGGCCTCTTATCAATCAACTATACGAAATCAGTATCGCATAAAAAATGAACAGCCTGCCCAGGGTTAAGTGCCCTGCATTCGGCACTACCTGTAATAAATGCTCAAAACCAAACCACTGGGCAAGTGAATGCAGAACACAGAATTATGAAACACAAAGAGGTCGTCAGAAAGATAGGCAAAATTTTAAATCACGTAGAAGATCCAAATCAGGACAACATAAAAACAAAAACAAAGATTGGTCACGGAATAGAAATACAAGACAAAGATTTCTTTCACTTGATAGATACAAAACACAAGAATTAAGTGTGCAGTTTGAAACAATAACCTTTGAGTCTATAAATGTAAACAGTTTAAACTCTGACTACACTATAGTAAGAAATTAAGTTTTTGTTACATTAAACATTGAACTAAATGAACAAAACAAAAGTCACACAGTGTTAAAAGCGAAGTTAGATACAGGTGCACAGGGAAACACATTGCCTCATACAATATACAAACAAATGTATCACCACAAAATTAATTTAAATGGCCTGCCCCAAAAATAGTGCTCTTAGTGAGTCAAACACACTCCTAACTGCATACGGGGGAACAGAAATAAAGCAATATGGCATATTCAAAATACCATGCAAATACAAAAATATAGACACCAATGCCACCTTCTATATCACAGATGCACAGGGTCCAGCTATAGTTGGCCTACCCACATCATTACATCTGATCCTAGTATCTCTAAACTGTGAAATGCAAAAATCTGATTCTGCAACTGGGACTAAGGTTAAATCTAAAAGTGATGTAAATATGACTAAAATCACACCAATCCTTAACAAAGATGACTTATTGTCACAGTACCCACACATTTAAGGGTATTAGTAAATTTAAAGGTCAATATCACATAACAGTTTATCCCAATTTATCGCCTGTGGTACATACATCACGGAAGGTACCAATTAGCCTTACAGATGATATCAAATTAGAGCTTTCTGAAATGGAAAGCCAGGGTATTATCGCAAAAGTCCGAGAAGGTGAACCTACACAATATGTCAATAGTTTGGTGTACAGAAAGAAATCCAATGGCAGACTCAGGCTCTTTTTGGATCCAAATGATCTAAATAAAGCGATCCTTAGAGACCCCCACGTCACCCCTACATTAGAAGAGATATTACCCAAATTAAGTGGTGCCACTGTGTTTTCAACCACAGATGCTAAGTGTGGATACTGGAATGTAGAGCTTAACAATGAATCCAGTTATCTCACCACATTTAATTCTCCATTTGGGAGATACCGTTTCCTGAGGCTTCCATTTGGTCTTAAAATGATCCAAGATGTATTTCAATCCAAAATAGATCAAGCTTTTGAGGGTTGTGAGGGTGTAATTGGAATCTCAGACGACATTGTTGTCTTTGGTAAAAACAGTGAAGAACATGGCAGAAACTAACACTCTGTAATGGAAATATGTCAAAAACAGGTCTAAAATTAAACCCAGTCAAAACAACAGTAAGACACAATTAACTTCTATAGGTTTATTTGTAGTAGCCAGGGTGTACATCCAAACCCCAAAAAAGGGACAGCTTTGCAAAATATGGAATAACCTACAAACACACAAGAATTACCAACATTTCTTGGCCTTGCAAACTACATGGGTCCTTTTATTCCCAATTTGAGTTCGGAAAATGCCCCACTGAGAGAGCTCATTAAAAAAAGGAAACAAAAAA
>JAUELC010192962.1:0-10862 GCA_031471745.1 Cryptochiton stelleri | reverse complement strand
TAAGAAGTGGATAATCCGTCGTCATATAAGTGAAATACCCTTGAGTACGACGTTAAACCCCAATCAAACAAACAAAACAAATATAAACTTTCATGTAATATTGGCATATTATTAACCGAACAGGATAAAATTTAACTCATAAGTTAAGATTTGAGATTTTTTTTGTTTGAAATTTTTACTGATTATGGTCACCTCTGGAAAACATACAACCATATATTGAGTGAAACCCTATGTCTATGGGAGAAATTTTTAAAATAATGTGACTTATGTAGAATTTGGAGAGAAATTCTCAATTCATAAATTTTTGTTGGTGAGAAATTTTTCACTTTTCCTTGGGTGATTTATGGTGGTAGGTAGTGGAAGTCAGATCTAAGACTCATTTACAAAGATTAAAACTTCATATTTGAATATTGACCAGAAATTCAACTTATTTATATTTTTTGTTGAATGTTTATGGTAGTATCAGGTAGGGGAAGTCAGATCACAGTTTCACAAAGGTTAAATTCTTTGCACTCACTGGCATGTTTCAAGTTGGAGTGTTTAAGATAAGGTAATGTAATATAACTTAATAATTTTAAAACGACACATTTCAGATAATATTTCCCTGGAAAATAGATAACGGTAACAGTATTGATATCCATATACATGTTAGCAAAAAGCAATAGAATTTGAAGAATGTTGATAATGTTTTTATTTCATTTTAATGGGAAAACCAACGTTTAGTTTTCTTGATATTTTTCTTAAATGATTTGCAAAAGTTCATTTGACGTCTAATTCAACAGTTGTTATGGTGGTTACAAATGTTTAATTACTGTCACAAAATTTCTTCTCCTGTTTGGATATATCTTTTTTTTTTACAATAATACCAGAAAATCTATGTAAAAATTTGCATAATGATTCAGATTTTTATACAAGAATCTAGATGTACCAGCCAGGCCATGGCTCTACCTACCCCCCCCCCCCCCCCACACCCACACACCCATTTTTCCACTTAACACTGGCAAAGCAAAGTCATCATGCACTTGAGAATTACATTAAACACCAATTATTTACATTGTGCATTGAAGACTTAAAATGATGATCAGAAATTATGAAAATATCACATATGTAAATGCATATTGAAATATCAGTTAATATTACATTTTGTTAAAATAAAACGCACTCAACACTTCAGCTGGCAAGCAACAAAACATCACTTACTTAATAAAGATCAATTAACTATAATTTTTATAGATCTTTTTTAAAAAATTCAACTTTTGTAATTTTAAACAAAGTGTTAATTTGGTATTTCTTAAAATGGCTTCTTTTTTTAAATTATATTTCTTTATCACATTTTTTAATGTATCAATTGCAAAAATGTTTTATTCTTTTCACTACTTTTATTCAGAATTCCATCAATTTTCTTAGTGTTACTTTTACTGGATTCTAATTTCAGGTGATGACCACTGCCTTAGAGAATTTGACGTCTCCTCAATTGGCGACAGACTTCAACTAAGTTGTGATAATCCAATAACAAACAGTGCTTTGCTTGTGGATTGTGACCCCGATTTAGAAACTCTGAAAACTAACTCTGAGGAATTTGTGAAGAAAGGTGATAAAAAACATTCTGGGGTGTGTAAAGAGAAAAAGTCTAAACATTTTAGGGCAATTGAGTGTAAAAGGGTCCATAGCTCAAGGGAGGGTTTTAATGATGGTGTAAATGACTCATATGATAGTAGTCATATACATGAAGAAAGTATCATAAATAAAGACAATAAGTGTGTTTTGAACGAGGACTGCCATGAATTCGGTGAAAAAACAGTAAATAAAGACAATAAGTGTGTTTTGAACGAGGACTGCTATGAATTCGGTGAAAAAACAATAAATAAAGACAATAAGTGTGTTTTGAACGAGGACTGCTATGAATTCGGTAAAAAAACAATAAATAAAGACAAAGCTGCAGTTGAAGGTTATGAATACCAACAGTCTAAAGAGAAGAGTTCTGACAACCAATTGTTAGAAGGCATCTCAACTGAAGAGGATCTCATGCAGACAAAGTGCCAAAATAAACAAAATAGTGTTTCAGAGCTGACAAACAGTCATGAGAGAAACCAGCTAGGTGCTATAAATCACAACACTCCATCATGTTCTGCTGAAGGTTTGCCGACAGATGAGCTACCTACAGTTTCTAATGGTAATACTGCTACAGAAGAATATCATAGTCTTGCTGCTTGTGGAGAGTCAGTAAATACTGAAGTGGCAAAAGGTCAGGATGCCAGCCTGGAAAATGGAGAAAATCATGGGAATGAAAAATCAGCAAACACTTATATTTATACTTGTGAAGATTCAACTATTTCAGAATTAATAAACTCCAAAAATAGTAACACAAATATGAATTCATCAGAATGCAAATTTCAAGTTAACATATCCCCTTCTGAGAATGGGGTCAATAATTTGAGAGAAACTCTTAATCCCATGACCAGTACAGCTAATTTTATGAAGGAAGGCTCAGAAGGTAACCCTGACACACTGCACTCAGTCAGTGTAAGCTGCATTAACTGGAACACTAAACACTCTTGTGTAGAGGAAAAGCCAAGTGTTTTATCTGAAGTGGCAGTAGTGTCAAAAACTCCAAAATTGGAACGATCATCAATTTGCTTTCTGCCTTCATTACGCACCAAGTTGATCCCTTCCACGGTTAAAATAGACAACTGGTGTGATGTTCTGCACTTATCTCCACCTGTGCTACAAGAAACAGCAGTTCAGGATGCCGGTGGTTTTGAATTGGAAACATGCCAAGAATCTCAAAGTTCTCTTCAGGACAATATGGAGCCTTGTGAAGCAACAGTAGTATCGGTGCCGACAAGTGGTGCTGTTGAAAATAGCTGTACATCTGTACCACAGGTCAGCCAGAAATATTATCATATTGGTGCCAGAACTAATGTCAGTGAAGCTGAAACAATCCGTGGAAACTGTATACAGGACAGCAATAAAGATTTTTCACAGGTCGTTGAAATTCAGTCATCCAAAAGCAGCAATAATTCAACAGTTGCACATACAAAGCCTAAAGCTTGTAGGAGAATTCCAGTTCTGTTATCAAGTGCTCACCAGGAGAAGGATTCCAAAACTAAAAGTTCTCCCAATATTGTTATCCAATACAAAGGAAACTGCCCTCTTGAAGTTACTGTGACAAAAAACGATAATAAATCTGCTCAAAGAATACAGGCTAAAAGAATTGCCAGTAATCCTGATTTTGTTACGAAGAGGAAACAAATTGATATTGAAGAAAGAGAAAAATCACGAAGTATTGCTGACTTAAGACATGAATCCAACACCGTCATTGTTAACGTTCTGAAGAAACCAAGTGCCACAAAATTCAAAACTTCTTTTGATGAAAGACACAACAGTTCTAATAATAAAGTACCACAAACAGGCATTCCAAGAGCTCAGTCATTAGCACTGTCAGAGTCTTCTAAAGAGAAATCTGCAAGTACCTCAAGTTTATTTTCTCAGGCCAGCGATCCAGGTTGCATCTCCAGGGGGTACAATAGCTCCAAGCAAATCCCCTTGAGGAAAAGTCTTCAGTATTCTGGCCTTGTGAAAAAAATTGCTTTATTAAACACACCCTTGAAAAATAGAAGTCACAGTAACCCAGACCTTGCAAAAGAACAACCTAATAATAAAAAATCAGAAATTAATAAATCACATATTCCTAGATCAAAAGCACAGAAGATAAAAACAGGAACAGTGAAAAATATCAAAACAAAAACTTCAAGAGGAGATTCCACAAAAGACCAGACATTGTCAAAACAAAAATCCAAAAGTACCTCTGACTTAACTCAAAGTTTTGGTCTGAACCAGAATGTCTCCAAAAGGTCAACTAGATCGTACTTTGAGGAAGATGTGATTAGTGGAAACTTGATTAAAAATAACCAAAACAAAAAAGAGATCATGAAATTTTCTGCCAATTTTTATTCAAATTTCTTAAATGCAGATGAAATTAGTGAACAAAGTTCTCCTTGTCCTTCAATTGTGGAAGAAAGTTGTATGGAACCCCCTCAACTGTTGGAAATTACAAAATCTGAGAAGAAAACTGTTCAAAAACACAAAAAGAAGCCTGTTGTATTAACAAAGAGTTCTGACAAAAACACAGCGTTTAATGTCAAAAATAACTATGCAGTGAAACACAAGGAAAATTTAACTAAAACAGGTGAATTTCAATCTGATGAATCTTCAAAACTATGTTCAAATGACCTGGATGATGGATGTTTTTCAGAAAAATACAAACTGAACTCTGCAATTGATAATGGAATTGTGACAGATCCTGCCACATACAAACTCATAAATAAATACCTAGACTCTGAAAATAGACTTTTAGCACAGGAAGACAAATCTGTTGAACAACATGACTTATTTGACCCTAGAACTGAAATGATTGATGATGCTTGTGATCCATCAACCTTGACAGAGATGACATTTGATCCAGTTTGCGCTAGTTCAGGTAGATTTGAACAATTAGCCGCACAGCTAATTCAGCCACCTGTATTAGATAATTATGACTCAGAAAATGAGTTTAAATCGTCGATAGAAGAGGATTATTTAAATCAGTTTGTTGACAATAGCATTTCTGAAAAAGCTAATCTGAAAGCGGGTTTACATAAAGCAAAATCTGAAGATAATAACACTGGAATGATTCGAGACCCAGAGCCAGATAATAACACGGGAATGATTCTAGACCCAGAGCCAGAAAACCTGAAAGACAGACTATTTGAAGCAACATTTACAGAGTTATGTAAAAATTCAGATAGTGGTGTGGAAGTAGGGAATATTCATGAATACTTAAGCCACACTATTCGATCGGAGAAACCTGTTCTGTCTTGTGGGACACCTCGTTCTGATAAAGTGAGTGGGCGGTACACTGAGGCTCAACTTAGCAAAATTCGCAGTGAAGGCAAATCACTAATGGAAAAGAGATCTAGAGTGCCAAAAGGACTTGTAGAGGACACTGTACAAGTCCTTGCATCACACCTTGAGGGAATTCTGGGAACCATGGGAAATAATAACACTGAGATCCAAGAAACCTCTCATGCTACCAGAAACCAGTCTGGGGCATCTAAAGTTAACTTCTTGAAAAAGAGGTTTGAGTCTGATAAAAGTTCTGATGAAATACGACGAGACCGTGCTAGTGAACGAGGCAAACTCAAAAAGAAACTTTCACGTCCATTATCTGTCCAAATATCTGAATATCAGAGTGAAGGTCTCAACTTTTGTGACATTGGGAGGCTGAGGCATTCTGTCGTCATGTCAAGTAGTTCAGAAAGTTCTGTAAGTCGAGACTCTGGCTTACCACCAGATTTAGAGTTCATTGACTTTAATCGACCAACTGAGTCAAAAGAACGACCCCCTAGCTATACTGACTCGGACTATATTGATTTTACACGGCATCTTGATCAAAAGTATGATAATTTACATTCTTGTCAAATTGAGAGCATCTCCGACGTCGCTATGGCTGAGCAAACTGCTACACATTTTAATGAAATCGTTAAAAGAAATGATGAAACTGTTGCACACTGTTATGGAAAGGTGACAAGAAAGGGTGAAACTGGAAATGATGTATTCATCAAAAACATCAATGAACTCTGTGAATCTGTCAATGAAACTCCTTATCTATTTCAAGAAGATCTTGATACAGTTAATTTGGAAAGTGATCAAAATGCAAATTGTTTGTCTCAGATTGGCATGAACTGTGGTGACATTGAGGTAGCTCACTCTGGTGTAGATCGTGTTTTTGACGATTTCAATTCAAATACTTGCCAAGACCAAATCTTCTCTGTTCACCAAGATAACCTTTCTGACCAGTGTAGGATTTCAAACTCAGCTCCTAATCATACCAATGATGAAAGCCAACTATTGTGTGATAATCTTAATTATGAGGTTACCACATACAAGCAAGATTTAATGTTGGAAGATTCCGAGTGTATCCCACATTTACAAGACATTATCATTGGGAATGCACAAGTTGTGGATACACCATTTGATTCTAATTTCAATATTTTGGAAACAAATATGGCTCATTATGGTCCATTAACAGGCTTAGATTTACATTCAACTGATCCTTTAATAGACTTATTGCCAAATCAGTCCGCATTGATGGGCATCACTATAGAAGAAGATTTGAAAAGCCAAACAACTAACAGAGAGGAGTTAGAAACCTCGAAAATTGTCAAATCTTATATCGAGGCTGATCTTGCAAAAGCTACCGCAGAAGTCATCAAAAACACTTTTACAACTCTGTCTGATATTGGTGAAACGTCTAACACATCCAAACCAAAGAAAGATGCTGTTTGTATTGTAGAGAAGAAACATTTGACCCAAACAAAGAAAGATACCCATCCCTCTTCTGGTATTGTGAACTTTCAAAAAGACAATGTCAAAATGCGATTAAAACCAAAACAGAATTTCAGACCCAAAAACAACCGAATAAGCAGTACTATTTCAATATTTGAGGGTAAAGGGGGAAGCTGTAATGTTAATAGTTTAAACTCGTGTTCAGAATTGACTTGTGCTTCACTTTATTATGAATCAATCCCATCTATGACACATGAGATTAGTGAGACGGTTGAAGTTGTGAGAGGTAACAATATTTCAGAACCAACATTATCTGGCGATAATAAGTTTAGACCAAATGAACGGAGCAATGAGTTTAACCTGCATGATATTACATCGGAGGACCTTGGCAATAAATTAGGACAGAGTGATAACGATGAGCAAGAGCAAGACATTTTCCTCCAAAAAATAATTGCCTTGGAATCAAAACGCCAGACTCAAGATGTTTTTCAAGAAGATTATATTTCTTCAGAACCGGACAAAATTTCTTTAGGTAAGCGTAATCCTGATGACGGACAACAAAATTTAGAGTATGATGATTTTGGCTCCATGCCAAATTGTGACCAGATTGCGATAACTCAATTAAATTCTAAAAATGATTCCACTGAAAACAGTGCAAGGACTGTTAAAGTATCAGAGGATGCCATTAATAAGAGAGGATATCCAAAGGTTAAACTTGTGCATAATGAGAAAACACTATTTCTTGATTCAAAACAGACTAATATTATTTCTGTTGATAAGTCACCAACAAAAGATGTAATGAGTAGTGGAGTTACTGTACCAACTGAAACTCAAGTCACCAATGCTGAAAACATTCAGAATTTATCTCTAGAGAAATCACCACGAAAAGATATCATGAGTCAAAGTGAAAGTGAGTCAAAATCTCCTTCAGATGACATAAGGCATGCTGATAATGACCTTGAAAATTTGAAAAGTATTCCTGCTGAAACATCACCTCTTGGGTATTCAAATTCGGTCATGGGAATTCCCGGTGAAATTCAGCCAAAATCAAGACGGTATAAATCGCCAGCCAGAGAAGCCCAATCAATCTCAACGCCCGCCAGGTACCAACCGAAACATTTTAGGTCAAGTTCGAGAGAATCACGTTCTCGTTCAAGAGAAAGCTCAAGGGCAGAACAAGACGTGTCCAAGCGAAGATCTGAATCTCCTGCTGTTAACCAGACCAAAACATTGCAAAATACAGATTTACCACATAATATACCATTAAACACAGAGAAACAAAGAAATGGTCAGGTTCCCATTGTTGTTGAAAGACCAATGGTGAAACATCGTGCAAGTAAAAAAGATCTTGAAAGACCGGATACATATCCTCTTGGCAACAAAGAAGATGACGAGTCTGAGGGAATAAGTGCACCACCCCTGCCGCCTAAGTCTTCAAAAATATCAGAATTTTTGATCGGAAAGAATAGAACAGATTCTGATGTCAACTGTATGCTAAATTCACAGTTTATTTTGAGAAAAAATGAATCATTTGAGAGGGAACCATGTATAATGGCATCTGTTCATCAAGCATCACAGAGCTCTGCTTCTTATCCATGTTCTAAATCTTGCAAGCCAAGTTTTCCTAAATGTCCCTCATCCATGGATATACAAAGGACACCCAGAAGATATTCCAGTGATTCACAATATAGCCATGATCATGCATTTGATGCTTTTTCTGAAACAACGACAACTCCCAGATCTTACCCTTCAAAACCAAAAATCAAATTACCTGATGACAGAAAATTTGAACAAGATTTGGCAGAATCTACAACACAAAACATAAGTGGTAAGAAATCTGTGTCAAAAATTGGTGAAAATCATAAAATACAGAAACCATGTATTCCAGTGCCCACGATAAAAATTGACGCATCGGAAATTGAAACTCCAAATGTCTCTCAAAAATCTAAACGAAGTTTAGCAGTCACGCAAAGTGGCCATAACAAAGACCATGGCCTTCAACGTGGTCGTCCCATGGCCCGGCGAATTAAATCTCCCACGGGGGACATTTTTCCAAATAAATTATCAGTGTGTAAAATGGATTCTACCAAGATGTCCTCATCCTGTATGAGTCCAGAAAGAAAGGAAGTGGAACGTCTTTATGCTAAGGTAGGAACTATCTTATTTGGCATGCTTTCAGTTTATGCACCCGAACATTAATTCCACTGGAATAATTTTTCATTAATTTTCAGATTTTATTTCAGGTTACTGGTAGAAGACGTTTTGGTCTTAATGTTTATTCATACATAATATTGATTGTATATATATTTTATAAATGAAGATATTTATACTTTCCATTTCAGGTACACTTATTGAAGATCATATTTACGTATTTATTTGTTTTTCAGCGGTCGCATTTTTGCTTAATGTCAAGACTTTTTTTTAAAAAATTGCCCACTTCATTTCCTGCATGCATTAAAAACCCTTTAGATTCACTATCATGACATATGCCTAATATGCAGCTATTCAAGTAAATGGAGTAGCTTTAACATTATGGTATTAACATCTTTCAAAGATGGACGTTTTATTAAGCAAGTATAATATGTATAGATGTATGTTTGATGAGTTAATTTAACTAAACTTACAATCAAGTAAGTATAATATGTATTGATGTATGTTTGATGAGTTTATTTAACTAAACGTACAATCAAGTAAGTATAATATGTATAGATGGTTGTTTTATGAGATAATTTAACTAAACTTAAATTAAATAAGAATAATATAAACAGATGTATGTTTCATGAGTTAACTGACCTAATTGCAAGATAGAAAAAAATTAATGATTTGCCTGTTGAATAATAATGAGACAATTGCCTTTATTTAACAACTCTTTATTGAATTCTCTCAAATTAATTGTCTAGAAACTTCATCGCTTTTAAATAATTTTTTCAGAGGAAAAATTACCTAAATATTTGAGTTTACATTTTTAACTTCAATTCAATCAGAACATGATATTGTCATTTAATGAGCATTGAGCATCAAGAGTGAGAAACTGAAGATCTGGCTGTAAATAAGTCTATGTGCCTCTAATACTACATATTGTGTATTGCAGCAAGTAAATTTAAGCTGGCTGCATTGTTGCTGAGTATATAGCAGATTGGTTATGCAAAATTGACATAATTTAACCATTCAGTTAATTTTAATATCTACAATGATGTATGGTGTTAAACACAAACCTAAAAAAAAAAACAATCTAATTTTCTTTTAAAGTTTTCACTATACTTAAAGCAGGCGGTTGGAGAGAGCTTCCTGGTGTTCTCAGATCTAAGGGGTGACACGAAGCCTTTATGTTGCGGCATCCAGCACTGTAAATTTGCACAATTTGTCCTCTCAGAGCTAAGGGGCAACAAGAAGCTGTTGTGGCATCCTCTTATGTCCTCTGATTGTCTTGTATGTTGACATTGTTTGTTGCCAGTGGCATCAGGGGTGGTTTCCTTCACCCACTGGACTGGCATGCCGGCATATGAGTGAAATAACCTTAAGTACGGCGTAAAAATCCAATCTGTCTTATTGCACCATGTATTATATCCTGTAATATTGTCAAGAAAGGTTTCATTTGTTCTTGCCTTTATACCAATTAATATAGATGACTTAATTTTGCATGTTATAACATATCATATCAACCAGTCAGATATATGCACTTCACCCTGTCTATTTTTGATGGTTTACTTAAACCCTATATCTACAAAGTATGACACATAGCCTGGGATTAGACCATATCAAACTTCTTAAAACATAAACTAGTTGGATGTATACCAATGTAACACCAATGTTTAAAATTTTTTAACCCTGCCAGGCAGGATGTTTCTGTAGATATACCAAATATTTATTAAACCTGATACCAGTGTATTTTGAGAACTAGATTATTTTTGTAATCGAAACTTTATCAAATTGCTTGCATAAGTCGAATAATGACAGCAAATAGTTTACAAATGAAAAATGTGGAATTTTATTC
The DNA here is from genome assembly GCA_031471745.1 of Cryptochiton stelleri. Taxonomy (NCBI): domain Eukaryota; kingdom Metazoa; phylum Mollusca; class Polyplacophora; order Chitonida; family Mopaliidae; genus Cryptochiton; species Cryptochiton stelleri. Next base: position 541 of record JAUELC010192962.1, on the reverse strand, counting down.
CTGTGAAAGTTTTTTGTGAAATAAGTTTGTGAATTAAAGTCCTGGGAAACTTTGAATACATAGATTTGTTGTTTTGAAAACAAAGCTGCACTTTGACCCATGTTTGGTGACATTAGTCTGGTGTACGGTTAGGATTTTTATGTTCTCACACTACAATCCCGACCGTTGAGCCGTTGATTATTGATATCGTAATACACTCGGGATATTATCACACAGTAATCGCTGATTGGTCAATTCAAAGGTCAAACGAACTACTTTTATGCGAAATAATTCATTCATAGGATATGGTAATGAGCGAAGTGCTATCAGGAGTAACATGTAACTTAGAGACATTACTCTCTATGTCTGTTCGAATATAATGTTTAGCACGACACGTTTGTTGTTGCGTTATCATAGTATTTATTGTATTTTCTTAAGAATCAAATTGAAATCGGAGGTAAAGATGCTATTCAGAGATACCACTAAAACTCCGACTCTGGATTTCTAAAAAAAATGAGCTCTTGTCAAGTGAATATATGGAACCATCACGAGTTTGACTCCT
>JAUELC010192851.1:0-10863 GCA_031471745.1 Cryptochiton stelleri | reverse complement strand
TAAGAACCACTTTCGACCTAACAAAACGGAAGTGGTATTGGTAGTCTTGTTTCACATCATATCGGAACATCCTCGGTTGTTTCCGGCTCCTGTCGTCTCCGTAAACTATACATTGAGCCGGGTTCGATTGGTACTCTCGAGAAGACTCGACACAGTCTAGTTCCAACCGAAGTACATAATTCGCAAGGATTCTGATCCGTGAGACGTCAAATTTGACCTATTTCGAGGCTCGGGCTCAACCCTCGTTCAACCGAGGGTTAAACTCGAGATAAAGATGTCGTCTCAGAAAACGTACGTCTGCGAAATTTGATTACATTTCTGTTTTGATCGTCTCATGCTGAGGTTATTGGATAGTAATTATGCTACATAGTATGAAAAAGTTTAAAGACAAACCTATTGCACACAATTCACCTTGATCAGGAAATAAAACTTCCTCCAGAAATTCGTGAACACCATAACATCGCAAATGTACGGCGGCTCATAGGGGACATATCATTTTTTTTTTAAATTTCTACCCGCCCCGAAATGAATTTCCACCCGCTCCGAAATTGATTTCCACCCGCCCCGAAATTAATGTCTACCTGCCCCGGAATACACGGGTTTACAGTTTGGTGGTAAGCCCCACCTGCCTACGATCGGAACGCAAACAAAGCCATGAACGTGCAAGCGGCATGTTTACTGCAAACATACGTTGAATTCAGAGGAAGGCTTTCATGGTTTACAGTTTTAATAAAACATCTATTCTAGTTTCAATTTTGATGTTATCATGTTCAGAATGACAACAGATACCCATGGGGTACAGAGCATCGTGATTATTGAACTAATTTAAGTATAATAAACCCCACAGTATAATCACTAATAGACTTGGCGGACATCGATGTGTCGTGTTGTATTGCCATTGCAATAGTATACCACTTCTTGTCACGTGGAGATAATACAGATCGTAGTTTATTCAGCAATTTTGATATACTCCAGTTATAATATCGGTAGCTGACCCATTATCATAAAACTGTTGTAGTTTTAATTCTGGCGTGCCTATATACATGTATATTGGCACTTTGTTCAAACGTCATGGTCATTTGTGTTCATGGGTGAATATGAGATGGGGAACTACAGAGTACACACAATAACGTAGATGTAGATAAATCTGCGTTGATATATTGTATAAATTCCATTGCAGCAATATACTCTTTATTCTATATAGGTACGCGACCTTTTCCTTACTACTGTGGCATTGACCCAATATAAATACTTAATGTTACAAAAAGTAACGGGTTGAAATCAATTTCGGGGCAGGTAGAAATCAATATCGGAGCGGGTAGAATTTTAAACAAAAGAAAATATACAAAGTTTAAAAAAAATAAAAATAAAATAGCATGTCCCTTATGAGCCGCCGTACAAATGTGCTGGGTTGTTCGCCCCTGACCGTGTGTACCAATCGAACTCGGCCTTGGAGGTTCATCGTCGCAATCCAATCCGCTTTAAAGCTTAAACCACATTCTAATAACAGGCTTTTGTTTGTATTCGTCTACAACTTGTTGCAAAAAAAAAAAACCCAGTGGTCTGTTGGTGTAAATTAAGTTTAATGTAGTGTCGATGATGTCATATACTTACCCAAGAACGAAAACAAATGTCGAAGTGGATATACAAGAGTTGCCTCCCGTTTCTAAAATGAACTGCATAACTTTCACGAAACGAAATGGTTGAACTAAAAGACTTGGTTCCACTTAGCTGGAGTATTGGTGACAAACATTAGCCACTTCTCTGACAGGTAAATGACACAGCCCCCAAAGCTGATAGCTATGTAATGAAGTTTATGTAGATAGGAAATTGACCATTCACCATCCTAGAAACATGTACAAACGTTATCAAGTTAGTACATATGGAGGATCCGGACAAATGAAAGAACATGTATAAATTTTAATTTCACTATTTTCAGGTAAACTTTGTATTGACTATCATTTTAGACTCTGAAACTTACTCTAACAACTTCGTTTCAATGCGTGTTTTTGGGCGTGGTGTTTCTATTTTTTGTTTGTTATCAGAAGGTACTGTCATTTGCAGACCCTCCGTCCTAAAAAAAAAAAATTTGTTTGATTGGTGTTTAACACACTCAAGGTTATTTCACTTATGTACAAAACTAACTGTGTGGATCAGATCTATTGTCAACAGGCAGAGGTTTAATGAGCTTGAGTTGAAATCAACCCTTTTTAAAAATTGACTCAAGCGGAATTTTCAGAAAAAAAATACTCAAACTAAATGAAAATAATAGTTTGTATCATTTCGATTATTTAAATATAAACCGAACACCAAAACCGAGGCAAATAATATTAATAAAAGGGTGAAAGCAACCTTTATTGTCGGTTTCAGAAAGAGTTACCTCCCTTAACTAGCACTACGCAATTTTATAGTGGTTTTACTATTGCAAGTGGCTAAATGTAGGCCATATATACATTCGGATTTGTAATGGGTATTAAATTGCATTGTGTATAGTCTACTGCTCCGCTTAAACTAAAAGTCAAACAGTTTTCTACGAACCGCAGAATGAAATAGAAGGTAAGTCTGCGGGAGTTGGTAGCAAACCTTAATTCACAACCTCTGTGAGTCTTTGACAGGTAAATGCCATCGCAGAATGATAAAGCTTCGGGAGGTTTAAAAGTTTCCATATTTTAGCTTTTTTACTTCTGACACCATGTGATAGAACAACAACGTGGGCAGTATTTCGGGAAGATACCAATACGCAGTAACGTATTTCCTATTTATTGATTGACTGATAAAACAATACAATGAAATAAAGGAGGCTCGTGAGTAGGGGTATCGGAGTTATACTTTATATCATGAATAATACTATGACAGGCTGACTGCATGAGTGGTTTTGGTTGTCGACATTTACTGCTGGCGATTTGGTGCCCGACTCGTACTTTAACAATGTTGAGGTATGTGCGAAGATAACGGTTGGATGGGTGAAGGAAACTCAGCGCCCACCCACGACGCTGGCAACGCACAGTGGCGTAGCAAGGTTACTCTGCGCCCGGGACCAACACATTCCTGCCCCGCCTCCCCCTCCTCCGCCATAAAAAAGAAGGCTTTAACATAATCGTAAATTCGCTCGTACCAGACGACTAAAAGAAACACGTTATTGTAAAGAAATTTTGTCACATAAACTGGAACATGCGAGTTCCAAGCGCTTATTGGTGAGAGCTTCGACAAGGACAGCATGGCATAGGCGAGGGTCCAGGAGCCGCCAAGGCCTCGGAAGCTCTAGGGATCCTAGATAGCCTAGCTGCACTCTGAGCGGTTTTATGACAATTAAACTATACATTCTGCCAATGCTCTTACATTCTGCCAATGCTCTTTCACAGACTTTGTGATATTTCAACTAGTCTGATAGAAAGGAAATGTTGATGTATTTGATTGGTGCTATGCCGTCCCCAAACGCCCGCGTTTGTCATATTAATAGATATGAACAAATGGGATATGATCAAAAGCGTCCCATGTTAGTGTAGACGTTTTTGTTGTTTTCGGTACAGTAGTTTTGATATCAAATGGTCTTTATGCTGACCTGCTCTTCTGTTGTAATTTCTGTTCGGTGGGCTCTGTCCCAAGTGGATCATTCCTGTCGAATCAAAGTGGATGTATGTTATACCTCGATATAGGCTATACTAATATGTTTTGTTGAGTGGTTTTGTTGATGCATGGTTGCCTTTGACATGACATTGCAGATAGGGCCTAAGCTCTGCTCATTAAGTCTTTGTAAATCTGAAAAATAGGCAACACAGACCCTGTGTCGTTGATGAATGTTCTTATATATAAATTGTAGGTCACTGTAAACCAAAATCAGGCGCTTCCCTAAACAATTGTCGTCTGGTACGATCCGTTAAACAAACGCCAGCCATGCATATATGTGTTGAAATCAAATATTAATCAACAGTGCTACCTTGCAAAATTTAGCCATTCAAACTGTCTTTTTGAGCTTACCGTTAGATGTGGTGGGACATATACATATGGATGGAGCTTGTCAAAGCGTGCCACAAGATCGTATCTCTGATGGCTGCGAAGTCGTTCAACTAGATATACGTTTTCGCATCCAATAGGGCTATCTGTTGATTTGCTTTTAGTTTCGAAGACACCGGTTTCTACAACCGATATTGGGCTTTCTGGGCTGTTCATGATTTGTATACATAAGGGATATTAAACATATTTAATTTATGTTTACTTCAAGATTTCTTGGATATATTAAACTAAAGAGCACACAATACAACATCTTAAAATCATGACCCATTTTGCGCCCCTCCCATGTTAACCTGTCACCTGTAAATTGTTCTGAACTAATATGACTGAACTTGGCTAGAACTGTTCTAACCAAGCCTTTTACCAACACAATAACTTAAATATTTTCCTGTGTATATAGGCCCTACACACATAAGTTGCTTTTGCCAGACATGGGTGGTGTCTCAACCGAGGTGCGGTGCACGTGATGTGTCGTGCATGCGTGTTTAAAACTAATATATAATTTATCAGATATCCAATAAAATGAGCCGTGCACTCATCAGTAAACATTTGCTATTAGTTGTAAAATAGTAGTTTGTTGGAACAAGCGGCAAAGGGGAGATCACTCTATTGGTAAAGCTGATAATTCATGCTATCATAATGTACAATGCTAAAGCCCCGTCATCGGTTTTTTAAGTACATACAATTAGTGCTTGCATATGTAAGTTTGGACTTGTTCTAGAAAAAATAATAATATTATAGTTGACTGTAGACATTTACGGAGACCTGATGAGCATCTGATTAAATCGCAATTTGCGAATATTTTATTTCCTTTACACTATATGCCAAAGTTGTTCGAGTTATTTTAAACAGTTATTTTAAAAATAGTGGGACACTTTTGGCAATGTTTTTTTGTTTTCTTACTTCACCGTATTTAGCAATGGTAAAGGTTTTAAATCGGTGTTTGTTGGCTTCGGGATTTACGCCGTTCTTGAGGTTATTTCATACATATATGACGGCGTACAAGCAAAATCGGTGGAGGAAACTGAACACCACCTGGACGTCACTGGCAACAAACACTGAAAAAATACACAACAAGCACAAGCCTTTGTGTAACTCATGATGCATGCCATATGTCCTGTGATTGTGGTGCCTATAGCTGCCTTCACCCATTGATCTGGCACGACGTCATCTTCGCAAAGATCTCAACATTGTTTTCCCCTTCAATCCATTGGTATAGGCCTGCCCATCCTCAATGTTGTCAGATGACAAGAAAATCCGGAGAAGATTCGATATGACACGGTGGCCTCGTATATCCAAGTATCCTAACTCCATGAGATCACATTTAGGTAAACAGCAGAAACAAAATGATACCAGCTATCATATAAAGACAACCCGCGTGATTTAAACAGTATTATGAACTCAGGAAACGCGCCCTAGTCGGTACCCGACATGCATTTCCTACAAAGACAATTGCTCCAACGATAACTGCTCAGAAAAACCCCGGACAATTGTTCCTCCCCCGACGGCCGAGACGACGACTTCCTGGACGACAACTGCTTCGACAACAACTGATCCGACGACAACTTCTCGGACGACAAGGGTTCCGACGACAATTACTGTTTCGACGAAAATTGTTCCGAAGGCAACTGTTTCAAACATCTTTTAGAGGCATTTAGCTGGTGAGACATACAAATCAAGACTTTTATGGATAACAACTTCTTTTTTTATTTTTGAAGCGACGTTTCAATACAGATACTATATCGTTGTCAAGCATAATGACCAATCAAGAAAACAACAAGGAATATATATAGGTACAGTAAAACAAGCCAATAAAAAGTGTATATGAATAAATAATAACAAACCAGTGAAAAGAGCATGGTATCATTTGGATAAGTTTTTCATATGCTGGGGGGATTATAGAAGCCATGATTCTTGTTCGTTGCTGGTTTGTGTATCTTTATGTGTATGGCTTCAATTAACGTTCTAGTGGTCAGGTTTGTGATGTTCGTATATTAAGGCAGGATATATTTTGCGTCAATAGTATGGTCTGGTTGGGCATGTATCGGTGGTCGTAGGTGGCTGATTTGGAGTCTTGCTGTTTCAAAGACAATTGCTTCTAATGCGTCTTTCGTGGGAACACCTAATCGTCGTTCAAGCAATTTATCGTCGTCGGAGCAGTGCGAGCAATTGTCGTCGGAGTCATTGTGGTCAGAGAAATTACCATCGGATCAGTTATCGTGATGGGAGCAATACTTATCGTGGCATCAGTCAATTGTCGTTAGAGCAATCGACATCGGGGCAGTTGCGATCGGAGCAATTAACGGTGAAGCAATTGCTACGCACTGTCAACCATAATGATTCATCAAGAAAACAACAAGGAATAGGCCTATATATATATATGTACAGTAAAACAAGCCAATGAAAAGTGCATATGAATAAATAATACCAAATCAGTGAAAAGAGCATGGTATCATTTGGATAAGTTTGTAATATGCTGAGGGGATTATAGAAGCCTTGGTCTCTGTCCATTGCTGGTTTGTGTATCTTGATGTGTATGGCTTCAATTAACTTTCTAGTGGTCAGGTTTGTGATTTTCGTATTAAGGCAAGATATATTTTGCCAGTCAATAGTATGGTCTGGGTGGGCTTGTATAGGTGGTCGGAGGTGGCTGATTTGGAGTCTTGCTGTTTCAAAGACAATTGCTCCAATAATTCCTGATGCGTCTTTCGTTTTTATTAACAGTCGTCATCAGAATAATCCTTGTCAGAAAAATTGTCATCGGAGCCGTTGTCGTGGGAGCATTCACCCATCGTGGTAGCAGTTGTCATGCGAGCCCTTGTCGTTGGAGCAATTATCGTCAGAGCAATTGTCTTCAGACTAATTGTCGTAGGAGCAAATGTCATGGGAGCATTAATCGTGGGAGCAACTGTCGTGGTCTGCATGCACTCAATTTTCGTTGAAATCAATCGTCCGCGTCGGAGCAGTTGTCATCGCAAGCATCGGGGCAGTTGTCGTCATAGTAATTGTTTTCTAAGAAACTATAATCGGAGCTGTTGTCTTAGGATATAGTGAATTGGCGCTTGATTTCAGTGCCATAATGCTATTTATATGTTTCAACATTTAGGCCTACATCCTAAGACCTAAGCCAATCGCTATATTTGCAACATTTTCTGTTTGGTATATAATATAGTCCTGGAACTCACGTGGATATTAAGAAGGTCAAAGTTGTTCATCTAGCAATTTGGCTGAAACGCGTGAGGGTAGGCCTTTCGATGGAATCATCGCCTGAATGATCCCCGCTCCCCTATATGCTATATATTAATGTATAGATAAAGAAAAGGAAAGTACGAATAGAATTTTTTTTTGATCTGCATCTAGGTCTACACGTCTTTTAAAAGGAAGTGAAAATTTAAAAAAAAAGAAAAGATACTGCATATAGGGGGGCCAATAAATGAAAGTTAGAACAATGGTTCTCAGACCCGACAAAAAAATTAAATATTGAGAGCAGCAAACACGAACAGCAGCTGAAGTATAAAAAAAAATGTGTAACTCTTTCCGTTTTCTTCCCTAAAATCTGGTCCTTCATAGTAAATGCGCGTGGTTGAATTCCCATTTAGAGGCCCACATGTGCTCTTCGTCTGGCGAAATCCATTAATCGCCAGCACGCACCTGTCAAATACGTGTGACGTCACGCTGGGGGCGGGGTCACGATTAGAGGCTTCCGAGTCGAAGTTGGGAAGTTATCGTGTTAGCGTGTTGTGTTGTTTCGCTTTGTCGCGTAAGTTTGGAACTCTTATTTTGTGTTACGGAATTTACAGAAGTTTATGCCTCATTGGAAGTTTTAATTTTTGTGATTTTTAGCTTACAGGAACACTAGCTGTAATCTAGACGATTTCTCAGGCAAAGTTTTGCGTTGTTGGCGTTGTATAGCCAAACTAAGTTTACAAATCCTCACTTGGGAATAAAGCGAACGTCAGCAAGCGGTGCAAATTCTGAAACTTCTTCTTTCTACAACTTCTATAGTTTATTACCTTGTTTTGGATTCCTTTCTCAACTTGAATGTTAGCCTGTGAGCTTTTAAAAACACTACTCGTGCTCTGGGACTTATGTTTTGAAAGCAATGTTTATGTGTTCGGTGGGAGATATTGTTTTGGGTAGTGTTGAATGTTTACGGGAGTAAGTGAGTAAACTGAACGAGTCGCCTGCACAATGGCGACGTGCAGGGAGAGGCCTATGGTAAGTTGATCCACAGTGTACCGTGGTTTAAATCCACAGCTACCCTAAATTAATTGGCATTTCTTTCATCCAATAAATTTGACTTCTATATTAATTATGTAGTACATATATCAATGTGTCAGTCTGTAAAATGGATTAATGATGAAATTAAACATTAAACGTTTGTCTTTCTTTGCTACAAATTTAAGTTTGGTATAATACTAACTAGCCTTGGTACCATAGCTTTCTCTTACCAGAACGCTTTGGGAATTGGTATATCTCCATAATAAGGGAAGTTTAAGGAACTTGTCTGGCGAAATTCTGCTTTTTTTCTCGCCAAATATTGATTCCTAATTAAACCGTACCTTAGCGAAGAGATCTAGCCATCACCAAATTTCCCAAAAACCTAATCCAGCGTGAGCTTTTCGACCACAAAGTTTTGAAGGGAGACGCAATCATTTTCATCACCATGTCTGAAAGATGTACACCATCAAAGCCTGGAGACATGAGTACATCTCTTTTTTTTTAGAGTACATCTTTCAGACATATGACAATGAAAATGATTATGTCTCACTTCAAAAATCTGCGGTCGGAAAGCTCAAGCTGGATTACGTTTCTATGAAATTTGGTGGTGGCTAGAGCTCTCCGCTAAGGTAAGGTTTAATAAGACATCAATATTTGGCGAGAAGAAAAGTGGAATTTCGTCTTGAGAGTCCCCTAAGTTATTATTATATAGGGCGGGGGGGTTGGAGGGAGCTTCGTGTTGCCCTGCTGCTCTCAGAGCTAAGGGGCAACAAGAAGCTGTTGTGCCGTCCTGTTATGTTCTGTGATTTTTTTTATCCTTTCTTGCATCTTGTCATTGGACCCTCTGGCTAAGGGCAGCATGTTTCCAGCATAATCATGCTGCCTTTACTTTATAGCACTGGAGGAATATTGATTTCCCAATGTGAAAACACTTCACATTTTATAGTTGTGTTAGTGTGGCTATTTAATATTGGGAGTACACCGCCGTCATATAAGTGAAATACCCTTTAGCACGGTGTTAAACACCAATTAATCAATCAATCTTGTCATTGTTTGTTGCCAGTGGTGTCGGGGGTGGTTTCCTTCACCCATTAGGCTGGCACGCCATCATATGAATGAAAAACCTTAAATAGGGTGTAAAACCCCAATCAAACAAACAAGCAAATCCCTTATTATAGGAGATATACCAATTCCCAAAGCGTTCTGGTAAGAGAATGCTATGGTACCATGGCTAACTACTGACCAGATAACATACAATGTACTGATATAATTAGCCTACCTTCAAGGTGCTCAGACCATAGTTTATTCTCTTTCTGGCAAAACCTTAGGTCTGAGATCCCTCCGATTTTTTTCAAGGACTAGAAACATCTCTGAAACACCCAAATAAATTGTCAAAATTGCAAACAAAATTGACAATGACAATGCTTTCTTAACTTTTTACATCCGATAACAAACATTCCTCATCCATTTTCCATACAGTACAGACTAGAACTAACTTAACGTCTGGATGCACCTAAAACACAACGAAAACGTGCCAAATTGGGACGCAGAAAATAATTCCGGCGCCGGTTAGCGCGACTTACATGCATCTGCTCTGCCACTCGTTTTGACGACAGACGCGATCATCAAACTAGCGAAACGCACCTACTCTACATGTAGAAGTAATATTCGCCACAATGCGTTTATATAACGTTTGCAAAAACATAGAGATGCGATTTTGTTTTTATTTAAACGCAACTGAGACGCGTCAGAGTCACACAGGCGCAGTTCATGTTTCGTTTTAGGTGAGTTTTTGTTTTTGTTCCAGTCTCGTTAAAGGTTAAGTTAGTACTACTCTGTACTGTATATTTTCATGTATTGACACAGAGAAAGTACATAGACATATACCATCTCTCCTATTTTCAAAATACAATCGATAACTTATTACCCATGACGTTTTTGTCATGTGTTGATCGATCGAGCTGTATTTTGAACACGTGAAAGATGTCTGTTAACTTATATTTGGCGAAAATTCAATTAAATGTATGGAAAATTAGTGTGGAATGTTTTGTAATCGAACCTATCATTCGTATTGTCAATTTTGTTTTACTGGGACACTTAATTTGGTGTTTCAGAGATGTTTTTGTCGAGCCGCATTAAAACTGTGTGTGCAAGGCAAAAAACACGATGGAGAGATCTCATACAGTCATACCTAGGGGTTTTTTCGCCATCATGTCATATAAAAAACCAAAGGTCTGACTGAGCCACTCGGACTAACATATACCAAACAACAATCTGCTTGTATACATAATACTAGTCTTTAGTAGTTCACTTTATTGTATAAAACTGTGCTGTGCAGAAAAAAGTCTTACTTGATCGACCACATGCATGGTATATAAATAGAAAGTTCCACCCCCTCTGATGTTGGGTAGACATATTTAATTAAACTGTCATATGAAATAAACTGTCATGAAAATTCTGACTATTAAGTCTATTAGTCCATAATATAGCCTACAGTATTACACTCATGTAGTTAGGGTATCGAGGCCGGTGTCTTCGGTACTGTTAGGCCCCACGCCGTGGCTCAGTGGTTAGCGTGTCTGACTTCTGATCCTCTTCCAATGTACCGTAAGGGTTCGAGCCCCCTAGTCG
>JAUELC010192850.1:0-17237 GCA_031471745.1 Cryptochiton stelleri | reverse complement strand
TTTCTCTCTTCATTTATAAAAAAATATATTTAATATTTATAATTGTGTAGTAAAAGAAACAAAAATGAATGCCTCCGCCGGGGGTCAAAACCCAGGTCCTTTGGCTGACCTGCGGACTTAGCTACAGAGACTCGCGATATGGTGCATACAAATCTCTGTATTTAAGACAACTGGATATTTGAATGATACGATTTAACAACAGGTGCATAATTATATCCAGTGACTTAAATCTGACGCATTAATAGTGCATGGGGCACTCGAGGCACTGATTCCCAAGTACTCGATTTTGACCTGACCCATTTAACCGTCAACCGTGTCAGCTTAGCTGAAACATCCTTATTTTCTAACAACGCGAAGTAAGTAAGTAAGCTAGCCGCAAATCAGTCAATTAATCAATCAGTCAACCAACAAAACAATCAAACAACAAACCAAAAATTAATCAATGTGTCGATTACCAAAATAAGCCTGGCTATTTGTGACAACTCGATAATCCGTAATTTTTTTAAATCTAATGTTATAAATTCTTGTATTTAAATATCACTTGTAACGATTCAAAATAGGACTATTCCTATTGGCTTTAAGCATAGGATAGTCTATATACTGTTCACCGTGTCCTGTTACTTTGTCCATTTGGGATGTGTTGATCGTGGCAATAAAACTTAAGTAACTAAAGAATTGTCACCTTTCAGTTAGTTAAACATCCTAGTGTCAGTTTGATTTATAGTTTTGAAAACCTGTACACCCGTACTTATAACGTAGTGCTATGATACCTGGTCTGGAGTAATTACGTTACACCTGTAATTACCCCACTATGATACGGACGAGGATTTACCTGAGTTTGAATAAAATACCTACATTATCACCACAATGTGAAGTTATGAATATTGATATATAATGCCGAAAATGAATTACTCCCAGCACCGAGATGATATAACCTCATTCTCTCATGGCATTGTTTGAAAGTATAGTGCAACCACGTGACCCTCCAATTAACTTAAAATAGCCAGGTAACAGGGAGAAAGTAAATACTTCTGTTACTCATGTATACAGTAATGTCTGCGGGCGGTTGAAGGTAGCTTCCCGTTGCCATGGTGCTCCCAGAGCTAAGGGCCCGGGCAACGCGAAGCCGATCTGTTGTGGCGTACTGTTGTGTCCTGTGGTTGTATTGTATCTTATCATTGTGTGTTGCCAGTGGCGTCGGGGGTGGTTTCCTTCACCCATTGGGCTGGCACGATGTCATATGAGTGAAATAACATTAAGTACGGCGTAAAACCCCAATCAAACAAACAAAAAACAATTTTCACATTTATGAAAATTGTTTATCTTTTGTCGAACTTTTGTCTATTTCTTTTATGGTGCCAGATTATTTAAGATAAATTACTTTTGCAATAATAAGACAAGAGCCTCGCCCCGAACACATTCTTCTCTGATTGTCCAAACAGCTGTACTTTCAATAGAGCTTTTTTATACTTAAAATATACAGAAAACCTATTATTATAAGATTCACCCAAATCAAACAGGACACTCAAAGAAAGGGGAATTGTGTCCGGGAGCGGGGATAAATTCAAGGCGGAGCTCTAGTCCGGGGATATTTGGTTGTGTAAGAAACATCTTATATTAAAAAAACTGATGGAAAAAATCAACGAGTGTAGATCGCTGGAATTACCAAAACAAGTCAATATCCACTCGCAGTCTAGCCACGTCCAATAATTTTGGTGGAATGGTTACCATTGATATCTTGGAGACCCGGCTAACCAAGTCTCGTGGGTTACAGAATGGATCACAGCAATAGCTACATGTGTATCATCTAATAATCTCTTGCTTCGGGATAGGCTATATCTGTGATTAAGTTACATCTCTTCAGGTCATCTGATATCGATGCACACGTCGGAGACACCCGCGGCGCACATGCGTCTGTTACTGAACAGACAATTTATAAGCAGCTGAAAGCCCGCCCTCTCATTCGGGCGCATTTATCCCTGTCCGCAACTCCGCATGATACTTGGTTATATATCGTGATAATTTTTTTATTTTCATTTCATTTATTCAGTATAAATATACAAATTCCCATTCACACTAATTAATAATCTGAAATCCATTGGCGTAAAACCCCAATTAAACAAACAAACAATCATTTTAAAATAAAATGGCAAATTCTTCTTTTTTCTGTCTTTCCATTGGCTAATTAACTCAAACGCTCAAGTTATTAACTTGAACGTTCAAGATAATAACTTGAACGCTCAAGTTAATAGCTTGAACGTTTAAGATAATAACTTGAACGTTCAAGTTAATAACTTGAGCGTTCAAGTTAATAACTTGAACGTTCAAGATAATTACTTGAACGCTCACGTTAATAACTTGAACGTTCAAAATAATAACTTGAACGTTCAAGTTAATAACTTGAGCGTTCAAGATAAATGTGAAGACAAAATATAACTCGCATGTCCCTTTTATGCTTCCGTATTACTGATAAATGAGAACATTATTTATCACGTGGAAAAAATCCACTGGCGCCAGCGCGGAGCGCCCTACGCGCGACAGTCACTTTCTAGAACTAAATGGGATAGAATAGAATACATTTTTACTCTAACAACCCCTTTCGAAATAAGATAGTAAAATATAACAAAGAAATAATAAAAAATATATAACATAATACATTTGTAAAAATGTATTTAATTTTCTCCTTAAAATAACTTACATTTTAAGTTCGTTGAGATAATTACAATAGTACAAATTAATATATTTATTTGGTATATGCCATCAAACCTAAACATACTTATGCATAATAGCGTTCTTCACAATCAAAAAATGAATTTAAAAAACGACAGGACTGCTTTTTATTTCGATTATCTGTTTTGATTAAAAATTACGATATTCACGAAGCTTTCTAAGAAAAATGCAATTCTCCGCAATGCCATACAATTTCCCGTAGATTTGTTTTAACGCTTTTGAAACATAATTTCTGTTAAATAGCTGCAGTATGAAGAAATTTGTAGAGACCCCACATATCAGATATAGGGACCTATATATCAATATAGGTATTACAAGTTGGTCAAAAAGCTCACTGGTCTACACCAGTACAGTATTAACGGTAAGACGGAATATACATTTAACATGTATTAATTTGTTTTGATCCATACATTTTCCATTAAAGCCGCACACGGCTTACACTGCACATCATCACCGTTAACTTATTTTGAGATACGGTCAAGATGATAGTGTCATTCTTCAACGTTATCACTCAGATTTTAACAATTTCACTTGCGAGACTGCTGAGACCGCCATATTTTATTTCACCAAATAGTACAAATCATTACGATAAATCGCAAAGACTCCTGCAGGACCCCTTCAATCACCAAAACTGGAATAATTGTGATCAGTTTTGTCACGGGAGATCAAATGAGCAGCAATATACGACAGATATAAATGATGTTGTTATTATTAGCTTTTGAATTCCTGTCAATTTGATTGAATGATCGATTGCGAAGGAAACCAACTGTAGGCGGACATACATCAAACGCAATCCCATGCATGCAACATGGAATATTCCTATCAAGTTCGACTAGAGACCAACTTTAAACTTAACGACGCCGGAACAAAATTTTACAGCAGGGGGCGCCACCTGAAGGCAGACATACGCCATCCCAACAAGTCAATCCCATACAACATCTTGCTGCATGGAATATTTGTATCATGTTAATTTGAAATCTGATCAGCCGGTTTCAAGTTGACTGCTGGAAAGTTATTTTTAGCCATACGGTGGCGTCACTCGTAGGTGTACACAGACACCAAACCCTCGACATCTTGTCACACGGACTACTTGTACCAAGTTTGATAAGAATACGATGGTCGGATTTCAAGTTAACAGATGTCTTTCATAAAACATCTATGGATGTTACACCATGTCCTAGAAAATATATGCAGTTCAAGTGAACATATGAAATACTACGTGTACATTAAAGAAGTAAGTTATATCGCGAAGAAAGAAATCTATGAAATTGGAGCCAGATGGGTGCTCCCCAAGTGCAATGTTAATATTTCTTGCCTTAGTTACATTATATAATGTGCAAGCAGAATAAACTTATATCAATGATTCAATGCGATACCTTGTCTGGTGTATGGTAACATTCGTGTAAGGTGTTCAGGAAAATGGATGAAGGCAGGATGGAACCACGGCCTGAACAAAATTCGATATGATATCATGAAGCTCCTTATTATTTTATATACATATTTGAAAATAGACGACAATGCGGTGCTGGCCAAACCTGTCAGTACGATATTGTTTAGTTAAACCAGAAGTCTAGTAACTAGAAGTATGCAACGAGCCATTCACACACATCACCAATGAAGGTCTCGCCAGCACGGATTGGAAAGGAAGCAGCCTCTAGCGAGAAATAGTCAACCCTCAATCGACTAAATTGCATGTGGAATTATGGGTTATTTCTAGTAAACAAAGGCGGCTTTCCGCGGAAAAGAAGATGTTCGACGTAAAATTATTGTTGGAAAAGGTGAATGAATTGTTGACTGATGAGTTACACAGAACGGAAGACGAGCAGCGGCAGAAAGTTTGGGATAGTTTTTTGTCGACAGGAATTATTGAAAGGACACTGGAAATGCTTGTCCAGCAGTATGAACAATTGCGCACAAACGGAACCAAGAAGAAAATCCAGAACTTTGGCAGTTTTACTTTTGACTTCTTCGCTCGTCTTCGACAAACCTTTAATGACACAGAAATGTCAAACAGTACAGAGTTTGACAGAGACGATATCAACTCGATTTATAATTTCCTGTGCCATTGTGTTTTTGTGTTTGGACAAACTAAAAAGAGTGAACCCGAGGAGACGACAACAACAACAACGACTGCTGAGGTTGAGCCTTCTGCGCCAGCACAGCCATTTCCGGAGACCACTCTAGGACTGTTAACTCTTGGAGGTGTCAAAGAGAAGAAATGTGAATTCAGCACTCACAGCAGACCAAAGAGAGACTGCTAAACATTTATATGATATGACTTTCGCCATAAAAATGACAGCAGAAGAAAAGAGGTCAGACAATGTTCCGGTTGGGATAAAAAAAAATGGACTGTTTGTGCCTAAAATAGAGTTTTTGACCTTTCTTCGAGAAACCAACAGTATTGTCATGAAGTGTGCTATAAGTGAGAGCTTCGTCAAATTTGGCAAAGGCATGCTGAAGGTTAGTTTCATTTAGGAATTAATAATACAGTTAAATTATTTTTATTTATATTATTGAATATTAAGACACAGGTATTCCTAAGACACAATATAGAAAATAAACCATGGTGGTCAATACAATGCCTATATCTAAGACAGCATAACGTTGAAACTATAAAGAACTAAAAGTACTAAAACTGGCATAAATATATATTTAAATGCGATTGAGACATTTTTGTCTGGGAGTCTATAAAAAAAATTAGAGTCAAATTGTATGTATGTAGTATAGGATGTAGGAGTAAATTAATTTAGAGTAGTGACTCCAGTCCATATTTTGATAGTGGTTAACATTAACATTTTGAATAGGTGGTGCCTCCAGTAGTATTCGTTCCTTTCAATTCGGAGGATAGGGCTTTCACACTGTTCCACAGGATGAAATGGTTTGGCCTGAGTGATAAATGTTCAGTTACATCTGACTTGCCCACTGTACCTTTCTGATTGTGCAGCAGCACTGCAAATTGCCCTGCACACGACTGACCACTGTCGCACTCAATCTAATAAACGCATCCTTTTGGGTCATTAAATATTCACCATTTCACGTACAGGAATTTTGCCCATCATGTTTACTTAATTTTTAACGAGTATGTAGTATTGTATATAACCTCTCCTTATCATATGTTCAGATCATTTTACACCTGATGACGATTCAGGCATTCAGTACACCAACCAAAAATAACCTGTCCTAATGAAAATAGATCAAGATGTGAGAACCATGTCTACCACTTTGAGCAACTATTTTCACTTTAAACTCTTTTATTTTTAAAACATTTTCATAAACACACATGTTCACTGAACTATGTTGAACATTATTCACAGAAAGTTCGTGGTTAAAATTAAATGAATTATCTCAAAATTAACTGTCGAACTGAATAGCTGGCTGAAACATGTTAACATGATATCCACATCATGTTGACCACATCTTTATGTCATTTATTTGGTGTCCTGTATGTATCGTAACGTTGTGTTCTATCACAAACAAAGAAGTGGTTATCCAAAAATAAGAGTTTGATCTTTATTTTGTAATTTTTAGTCAATGACATGTGAGTATCTTTCGTCAGATACAGGGAACTTCAACATCTATTGTTATCTGATCACACTCTGCAACAAATTTACACCCAGTGCTGTCTAATGTGTTTTAAGAAATATTGGTAAACTAAAATTAGTAAACAAGTTCATTAGCTATATATTTAAGTTGTTTTTATAAATTATAACTTTTGATATAAAATGACGAATCAAACATTTGTTTTTATTTTGAATTTTGATTTCAGGTATGCATGGCTGAGGTAAAAAATACAGTCACCCTTTGGTCAAGATTCCACGAAACATGTGCCGAGACAATTCCAGATACACCGGAATTACAATAGAAACTCTATTTCGATGAGTGGTTAAGGAAGCTTGTACATGCTCGTTTAGCAGAATTTATTAATGCAACTATGCCAGGCAAGCCATGAAGACGGGAAAGCGTGTTAAGGGTGGGCAGACACTTAGAGATGAACTATTTGCTGTCACAAAGAAATCTAAAAAATCTGCACCAAAAACGATTAAGACCAAAAGAAAAGGTATCAGTAAAAAAGCCACAAAGAAAGGGAAGCCAACTCTTCAAAGTAAGCGCAAAGCTGAACATTCTGATGTTGAAGATACTGAAGATGTGCAACCATGTTCAAGCTCTGAGACAAGGCCGACGTCATGAAGAAGAAAAGTTAGAAGTCGTCTCCTTAATGATTTTGTTGAGTGACTTTAATTTGACAAATATGTGGCCGCTTGCTGTTGGTCTGTTTGATCCAAGTAGCATTATTTGTATGTATGTGTTAACCCAAAGGTCCCGGGTTCGAATCCCGGTGGCGGCAAGCAAATTTTTCTCTCTTCATTTATAAAAAATATATATTTGAATGTTTTGATACCTAAATCCAGTTTTTACCCATCCACCAAATATTGACCCAGGGGTATTTAACTACATGTATTGTCGTTTTTACTCTTAAGACTAAAACTGGAGAACGGAAAACTTTGAATACTAAAATGTGGAAGTTTACTTTAGCCAAAAAAAATTTGGGCTTTGTTATTAGATAATCTAGATCGGCCTATATTCATTTAATACATGTAATAGTTTTTTATTCCTTTTTTTTTTAAAGGTGGAATTGGTATTAACAGGATACAAAAATGGAATAACATTTGCTATCAGGGATCTTAAGGAAAAAACAGTTTTTATTTTGGTAATAGTCTATATTTTAGTCCCCTACTGGTGGAACCGGAGGAGACTATACCCCTTGTCTGTCCATCTGTCTTTCTGTAACCCATTCAGTTTTTCACACTTCTTTCCTAATGCTTCATTTGAAATGCCATTTTGTATACAGCTTTCTTATGATAACTTACATGTTAAGTTTGAGTTTCAGACAGTTTTTTTCCATACTTATTTCCCTTCAAATTACATGTATAAGCGGCTTAAAAAATCGCTTATACAAGCAAAGACTGGTTTTTGTGTTTGCATAGTATTTTTAATGTCTGAATAGTGTGAAAGTTATATAAGACTAAATGATAACTGTCTTGACCTTTTTCTGCAAAGTTTAACTTAATCTTTGCTTATAATTTCTTAGTTAAGTTTGACTTTTCATTGTAATCAAATAAATATTTTTTTTACATGAAAATGATTCATTTTTGTTTGCTAATTTTTGTATACGGGTCACTTGCAAAAAATGTTGTACAACAAAAACAAATCTTTAAAATATTTAGTACAATAAATTTAAAGAGTCGAAAGTTTGTTGTATAATATTTATTTGTGATACGTTTTGTGCAAGTGGCCACTGGGCTGTTATGGTTGTCACATACATTTTAGGCTATCCTAAAGAAATATGTCATACTGTTTTTATGAGAGAACCCCAATAATATTAGCATAGTGGCTGTAGGTAACGGGTTAACATGTGGGTTTGTTTGATTGGGTTTTGCGCCGTACTTAAGGTAATTTCACTCATATGACCATTGACGGTGTGCCAGTCCAATTGGGTGAAGGAAGCCACCCTCGACACAACTGGCAACTTACAATGACAAGATACAAGACAACAGGACGCCACAACAGATGGGCTTATGTGTTACGACTTAGCTCTGAGAGGACAAGGGCAACAGGTTGGAGCTAGCTTCCTGTGACCATATGCTATCCAGGTAGTGAGATAAGGGTCAACACAAAGCCGACTTGTTGTGGTGTCAAGCACTGCAAATGAGCACACTCTTATTGCACCATAATTTGTGTCCTGTACTTGTATCGTGTCATTATGTCTCCTCTCGATAGGATTGGGGACATATTTTTTATGGCACAATCGTCTGTCTGTCTGCCTGCCTGTCACAAAAATCTTGGAGAAAGACCAGTGGAGAAAGACCATTCTGTTCGAGCCATGGCTCTAATTATGATTATTCTTGATTGTCTGTTAGAGCAGTGATATAAAATTTCTGCCATACTTTGTAAAATAAAAGTTTAATGTCTTTCACTGTTCGGATTTTGTGCAAAGGGATATATGGCACCATGGCTAGGTGCGACCGTGTATAGCTGATCATTCGAACAAGGTGAGGAATAGAGTTTTACATCGGGACTCACCTTGTCTCGAGATTATGTGTTAAATGTTACATTGCTGATGCATTAATATGCTGTGCTACTCACAAGATAAGATTTAAAATAAGGTAATGCATTTTATTAATTTAAATAATAATTTATTGCATTGTAATGATAGTATGTTACTTTATCAATCAACAGCACTGGCAACCAATACATCTTTACAAGCTCAAATATAAATATGTCTACCTTACAGATCTTGTTCTCTTAAATTTAGAGGCACATTCCTATAGTCTTTATTTGAGGGATGAGAGCCATGAATATTTGACTTCATTATAACACTCCTTCTAGCTTGAGCATAATTGACAAGAGGATAATTTACTACCTGTTGAATATTTAAATTGTGAAAATAAACTTTCAACAACACTACCGTTAATTCGAGACAGAACCGAAAAATAACCAGGTCGATTTTTTACGAAGTTTTCCACTAATCCTTCAACTCCAAATACACAAATCCTAAGTAAGTCCCAAGTTTGCCAAGCCAGAAATCTTTTTTACTTACTTGAATTTGGATTGAAATTTGGACTTTCAGTTAAAATTTCCTGAATCCACTCTTCGAAATACTTGTAGCCTGTTAAATCTGACTGTGTCGGTTCACTATCTATATTTTCAACCGTATGTTTACATAGCATTCCATTTTCAAATAGTTTATTACATGCTTTAAGATACTTGAAAGTTTCAAGAGCAGAGCCAGAATCTGAATGCTCATCTTGAGAATACGAATACAATTCTGACATAACAGCTTCTTGTTGCAAAATTTTTGAGGGCTTTACATTAAAGCGTGTCCAAGAATCCCTTACAATATATGCTTCATGCAGTCCAGGCACAAACCGTACCTGTCCATGAGCAAATCTGTTGTCTTCTCGAGGTTTCATGTTTTTAATTTGCTCCCATCCCATATCACAGTTATTTCGATTGAATTGTTTTGGGCCCTTTTCCGGTGAAGAGTGTAATGCACTTATCATATTCTTCAACTGGTGGGAAGGACAAATAATCCAATGACATTTATAATCAGAAACAAAAGGGTTTAGAAAGAAAGGTTGAATAGTAAAGTCATAAACATTATTGTCTTTTTTGTAACCAAATACACCTTTATGGGACATTGTTGTTTTGATTACAACTAGATTTCCACTGGCTCCATCACATACTAAACATTTTACAACAAAGCCATATGCATTAAATACCCTCATTGTTTCAAACAAACAGCCAAGGATGAATTTATGTTCTAACGTTTACAAACAAGAAAAATATGGACCAATCACATCAAATTTTGATGTCGAGTCTCTCCAAACAAATTGCAGTATATATTTGGCAGCTGTAGGTTCACTTTTAGGCTTTTCACTATCAGGTATGAAGATGTAATTTAAGTAAGCAAAGTCATCAGGTGTCATTGCCAAACCAATAAATTCATGGTTCTTGGAATTCCACATTATTTTATCTATCACTTTGACCTCGTCAAAAATTAACACACCTTCTCCACATGGTTCTGTCTCACCCTTTTCTTTCTTTTCATTTTGAAACGTTTTATACTGAATTGATTCTTCTCGTATATATTAATGGTTAATACCGGGATTGTCTAAAAACTTTGATGTTTTACTCTGCAGAGAACGCAAGGATGGAAGTTGCAAAATTTGGAAACTTTTCAATGCATGATATGCAGCGGGACTTCTACAGTAGACCGCTAAAGCTATCTTGTAGGTAACAGAACTCCATCTGTTTGTCTTTGTTCCTGTTTTACATGCAGCTTGGTGCTTGAAAAAATTAGCATTATCTTGTTTTTGTTTGACTTCTGAATCCTTATCCCATACATCTTTTAAGATTTGGTTTCTCTGTTCATCAGAAGTTGAAGCCAGCACCTTCTCTAACTCAGTTCTGTGGTCCCTATTAATGACTTCAACTATGTTTCTCATTTCGGAAGATTGTTCCTCATTTAGAGTCATTTCCTTTTCTTTCATAATGGACTCCAGTTTGGAAATTTTCTGTTTAATGTAACATCTTCCTGCTCTAAGCCGATTTTGACGAATTCTCTTGCTCATTGGGGTCCGCTTTGTAAAACTGTAGTTGCTGGAGATTAATCGTCTCTTGTATTTTTTACCTGGTGTTTCACTCAGTTTCCTCTTTCTAGATTGCAGGATGTATTTGATCGTGTACTTGCAATGTAAACACATTGGCGCCTTGCATTTTACATCTCTGGTTTTCTCATGCCACTGTGTACACTTTTTTTGCCTGATGTCTGCCGAATGGTATCTGTATAGATACCACAGATGCTGAATGTTTCACATCTACATATTTAGCATTAATCCCAGGGCACAGTACTAATTTACCTGAACACAATGGACGTATTGTATCCATAAACTTTCTTATGTCAAGCTCATAGTTATTTTTTGCTAAGTTCTGGACAATAAGTGGGCTGAACAGGTAATGGATAACACAAACACTCTCCATGTTTAGAGTTATGCGAATGGGTTCAACTCCATTCCCATAAGTACCCAGCAAATCTTGACGATACATAACCAGCTATGGACTTGCAGAAAAATCGGGTTTTATCTGTCAACAAATGAGTACAAAGTAAAATATTAGCTTTATGGAACAACAGGGAGCATGTTTATGATTGTTTATTGGATAACAAAACCCCTTAATCATATGATTAAATGATTTTCTCATTTGTTAAATATTTCATTTAAAAAATCAGACTAAAACCAGGGACATGATCTCCAAAAAGTTACTGACTGGGATTCATACAAGTCAATTTTACGAACCGATATTATTCCGCTCATAAAGTTGTGTTAAAAACACAATGTTATGGCCAGAAGCTGAATATATTTAGTTTAATCATGCATGTCGAAGTCATGTCCAATCGAAGTTCAACAGCTGTGCCACAAAAACAAGACAAATTATCGAAGATTATACAAACACGTAGATTGATTGATTGATTGGTGTTTAACGCCGTGCTTAATGGTATTTAACTTATATGACGGCAGTGTACTCCAACAGTAAATAGCCATACTTACACAACCATAAAATGTGACGTGTTTTATTCTTTTGAAAAAATAATGTCCCCCCAGTGCTAGGTAAAGATAGTATGACTGTGCTCGAAATGTGCTGCCCTTCGTCAAAGGGCCAAACATATAGAAGTACTATATATCGAGTTAGACAGCATCGATTTATTATGAAAAACAAAAAAATGTCTTCAGTTTGTGAAAAATAATAAACTCAATATAACTAAAACATTCCCAATTTTTTTTTAAATTGTGAAATCTATGAATCCCTGGGTTAACTAGTCGAATGGTTATATAAATAATGTAAATGACATTTTATTAATAAATGTAATGCCATGAATAACTGGGTCCAGGCCTGAGGGTTTCAAAGAAGCACACTTGTCTCAGCTCCACTTTATGATCATTGGATTTTTTGTAAAATTTACAAATTTTGTGTTTTGTAACTTATATAAGATCTTATGTTGATTTCTGTTTTAAAATACGTTACAAATAGCAAACCAGACCGCGGTTCGCTATTCGTCGCCGTACCATAATTATATATTTGTTTTACAGAAAAAAACGCCATTCGCAAGAAGCAGACCGCGGTTCGCTATTTGTGGCAGTACTATGGGCCTATATAAATATTTGTCTGAGATGAAAACGCTATTCGATAGAACTAGACCGCAGTTCGCTATTCATCGCTGTACATATAGAGGGATATTTGTTTTAGATGAAAACGCTGCTCTCCTGCATCCATTTATTGCACTGGACGAATAGCAAACCAGACCGCAGTTCGCTGTTCGTCGCTGTACCATCAATATACATTTGTGTTACAGGTAAACGCCATTCAAAAGAAGCAGACCGTGGTTCGCTATTCGTCGCAGTAATAGAAATAGATATTTGAGATGAAAACGCCATTGGAAAGAACCAGACCGCGGTTCGCTATTCGTAGCTGTACTATAGGTCTATATAAATATTTGTCTGATTTGAAAACGCTATTCGATAGAAATCGAACGCGGATCGCTATACATGCTGTCTATATAGCTGGATATCTCTTTTAGATGAAAACGCTACTCTAAAAAAAATCCTCCATTTATTGTACTGGACGAATAGCAAACCAGACAGCGCTTCGCTATTCGTCGCTGTACCATCAATATACAATTGTTTGACAGGAAAACGCCATTCGAAAGAAGTAGACCACGGTTCGCTATTCGTCGCAGTAATAGAAATAGATATTTAAGATGAAAACGCCATTGGAAAGAACCGGACCGCGGTTCGCTATTCGTAGCAGTACTATAGGCCTATTTAATATTTCACTGAGATGAAAACGCTATTCGATAGAACTAGACCACGGTTTGCTATTCGTCGCTGTGCCAACAATATACATTTATTTTACACGAAAACGCCTCTCGAAAGAAGCAGACCGCTATGGGTTCGCTATTCGTAGCAGTGCTATAGGCTTATATAAATATTTGTCTGAGATGAAAACGCTATTCATAGAACTAGAACGCGGTTCGCTATTCATCGCTGTCTAGATATAGAAGTATTTGTTTTAGATGAAAACGCTACTCTCAAGCATCCATTTATTGCACTGGACGAATAGCAAACCAGTCCGCGGTTCACTATTTGTCGCTGTATAATCAATATACATCAGTTTTACAGGAAAACGTCATTCGTAAGAAGCAGACCGATATTTGTCGCAGCATTGCTATTCGTAGCAGTACTATATAGATACTTGTTTGAGATGATAACGCTATTCGATAGAGCTAGACCGCAGTTCCCTATTCGTAGCAGTACTATATATACATATTTGTTTGAGATGATGACGCTATTCGATAGAGCTAGACCGCGGCTCTTTATTCGTAGCAGTAATATATATAGATATTTGTTTGAGATGATAACGCTATTCGATAGAGCTATAGACCGCGGTTCGCTATTCGTAGCAGTAATATATATAGATATTTGTTTGAGATGATAACGCTATTCGATAGAGCTAGACCGCGGTTCGCTATTCATCGCTTACAGTTCATTGAAATTTAGTGAGTTTTCACTGAAAGTAGAGGTTCTAGAAGTAAACCAATGTGACGATCTACTAGACCATGATCTACTTATCGTGTGTGTGAAATTTGACTATATAAAACGCATTATTAACGGAGATATTGATGTTTTTCTGAATAGCGGTACAAATATGGACTGGTCCCTTCGAATAGCGAATAGCGAATAGCGAACCGCGGTCTAACTTTATTGACGTTGAAATGGAATACAACTATGGTGAATAAAATTTTATTCCAAAAAAAAAAAAAAAAAACCCGCGAGACGCGACACGATAACACGCGAACGGTGTATTCGCGGCCGCGATTACAGCATTCGCGGGTTCTCGTGTTCTCGTGTCGCGGGTAGAAAATTAACCCGCGACACATGTAGATGGCTGCTATCAGCCATACGCGTGCTGCACGTTTATGAAAATTTAGTCAAATTTTTAGCCGCTATCGGCTTCCATAATTTTCACTATTTTTTTTAGATATGATCGACTCAGTCGAAATACGTTTCTGTACAAAATATAAAAAAAGTAAATTCTGGTCGAAGTTTGGATTTTGTGTCACAACCGTTCCCTTATTTTTTCGTTTGGAATAGAAAATTCCCACGATTCCGTGCGTAACCTAGCTCAATTCGCTTGGTGAAACTAGGCCAAATTGACTGGCTTCTTTCATTCTTGCTCAAAATCGCCTTATCACGCTAACTCCCATCCCTTCGATTAACGGCTTTTTGTATTGAATGACCATTTTTAAGGCCATTGCTCTATATTTGGCGCTAGATACAAAACTTGTATCTCATGGAGATATACGTATCCTATATGACATCAGATGCGTACCTCACCAATAAAAATCAGCATAGAGCATGCACCAGCAGAGAAACAAGGGGAAATAAAATAGAACTCTTTAGCTTGACGTTATTGCAGACCAGCTGAAGGATGAAGCCACGTGAAGCGGTGGAATGGCGAGATAGCACAATAATATGTAACAACAACACCAATATTTTATTCATGTCTGCCACAGTTAAACAAAATGCCAAAGAGAAAAACAAAGCATGTTAGACGCTGTCCACTATGTAACGTTATCAAGAGAAGAATAAAAGGGTCGAATCGTCCTTTAGCTATAGTCGAGCTTTATTTACCTTGTACCTTGTAAGCCACAGAGTATACTAGGATAATAATGGGACCATTGCCGTACACGACACTCAATTGGTTGTTTCATAATCCTAGTAACAATGGACTTCTCGTAGAACTTAATAAACAGAGATTGTATTTCTTTAGAATAAACAAATGTGGAAGGATTGCATGCAGAATATCACATTATCTTATTAAATTAACAAAATAACATTAGCTAAATCGGTAAGGCTTCAGGGTTAACCATATTTAATATATTTTAACACAAGTTTTGCTATTCGGTTCATGGCGGAGTTCAAGACCAAATTATAAAAATCTAATCTCTTCGCTTCTGTTTTGTTTTCGTTTTGTTTTGTTTTTTTAGTTTGCTTTATTAACACGAATCATTCTGTTTGCTTCGTTTTTTTTCTGGAGGGGGGAGGGGGGGGATAACGTTAGCTCTTGTGGATATTTTCGAACATTGCATACATGAATACAGAAAAGATGCTTGTACCATGTCAAGTCGGGTAACTCATAACTTTACCTAGTGGGTACATTTCAGCCTCAGACACGTTATATTGTCGGTCGAAAGAACCATCCCTTAGGGATACTAATTCTTGGATGTTAGTTCGTTAGTTAGTTAATTTGTTGGTACGGCGATATACTGTTTTGTCTAGGCCATAGTTGTGAAACCAAAAGAGTCAACAAGTTCATACTTTGCATATAATTATATTCTTTGTATCCCGAAGATGTAAAGTGACTTTGAATTGATGCCACACAAGGTTATGGGTCAAGGTCAAAAGTGAATAAATACAGAATTCAAATCGTTTGTCCAGGCCTTATATTTCTGAAGCCAAGTGACACGAAGTTCATAATTTACGTATACATACATTGTAACCATAGGATGTGCAATGACCTTAGATTAAAGACACACAAAATCTGTCGTCAAGGTCAAAACTAAAAAAAACCCACACCATTAAAATTGTTTATCCTTATCATAATTCTTAAACAAAAAGAGTGACGAACTTTATTCTTTTAGGCTAATTTACCCCAATGAGGAAGTGTAGTGCCCAAACTGCGAAAACAATTCTTGTTAACGGCTTGCTGAAAAGTGACATGCTAGACTTTGATTGGTTTGTTTGATCAATGATTTACGCCGTATTCAAAGAGTATTTAACTTATATGACGGCGGTGTACTCCAACAGTTACCAGCGACACTAACACAACCATAAACATGTGAAGTGGAATTCTCTGTTGGAAAATGTAACGGTATATCAAATTTCAACCAGTAATCTGCGGCCAGGAAAATTTCTGATTACATTTTTGGGGGGCAGGACCATTTCTTTTATTGTTCCACTGACCCCAAGCAGCCTTTAGCAGAAGTGTCAGGTCAGCTTAGCCAGCTAACCAGTCACACGTTCAGACGACCAGTCATACGTTCTGTTGACCAGTCACACATTCAGTTGACATATCACATGTGCGCTTATTAAGACGATAATACCACAGATTCAATCAAAAATTGGCAAGGCTGTCATTTGCTTTTAGCTCACTCAATCTGGTAAAAGCTGTTTTGATGTATTACCTGCGCTGAGCAATAAGTTATTTTCTTTTTGCGGCGTCGAATATAAGATATGGCCATCTTTAAAATATAAAGTTTTACTGGGCGACGCACAAAAACAGACACTACTTACTTGATCCAAACAAGAATAATCCAACAAGTCCAGGCCAATTAGAGAAGAACGACTTGAACATGGTGGCCATATACATCAGTATACATGGCACTGGTGCTGTGACGATGATAATGACGTAAACGACTTTGTAACCAAATTTATCCCACATAATCGAGTGTAGGAAACTTAACCCTAGCCCAACCAGACCAATTGAAGACACAAGTTCGACTGAAAACGAATAAATGGAATTTATCTGCATTTTAGAGAATCTAAAATATGTTGATGAACGTTAGCACCGCATCACCAGTAAAAAATCTTTTTTTTATAGATAGATGGATAGAAATTCTTTATTTAAAAACCCCTTTCATAGAGGTCGAGTTTAAAATAACAAATAAAAAATACAAAGAAATAACAGTAGTAAAAACAAGAGGCCCGATAGGCCTTTAGGCGCTCACATGAGTTTGGACAAACAGATGCTGATGTAATAACACTGCTTTGTAGAAGAGATCAAAAATGAAAAGGTCAAATGGGAGTAAACTCTTTGATTTGAGTAAATCTTAGTGCCCCTGTTGCTAGGGGTCATGCTTGCCAAGTTTGATCAAAGTTTGCCTTTATCTT
>JAUELC010192739.1:0-10864 GCA_031471745.1 Cryptochiton stelleri | reverse complement strand
CCATATCAACTAGAAACGAAAGTTTGTTTTGGTCCAACTTTGCATGAAGATATTTCCACTCCCAGGGCGATTTTGGGCTGGATTAAATTGCGATGAGCTATTAAGACAGATATCTCGACACACACCAAGCGCTGAAGGGCTGACACAAGTAAGTAATTAGATATGAGAAATGTGTCAAAAGCAGGCTGTAGATGAATAGCAGAGCTGCGTAGCGTAGAGAGAGATCGATTAAAGCTACAGACTTAGCTAACAAATCACTCAAAGCAATCACTAAAATAACTACAGGTATTTTCGGTTCTGATCGTATTTAACGGGTGGTCGGTTGGAGCTTCCTGTGCCTTGGTGCTCTCTTCCTGTGCCTTGGTGCTTTCTGAGCTAAGGGCAACAGTAGCCTATATCTGTTGCGTCGTCGCAGGTTGTAAATTTGCAACTTTGTATTTTTGCACAATGTTTTGCGTCCTGTGCTTGTATTTTGGTATTGTTTGTTGCCAGTGACATGGAGGGTGGTTTCCTTAGCCCATTCGACTGGCACGCCATAAAGAACAACATTAAACCCTGGTCAAATGAACAAACAAAATGTTAGATTTCTGCTTTTAGAGGTAAAAAATACCTTTTCGTTACTATACAATTATTAACTTTGTCAGCTTACCAATATGGTGTTTGGGGGACATCTTACTTCAAAAAAATGTTATCATATAGCAGCAAACAGGCCGTTGCAGGTATTATTACAGACATGCAGTCTTTATGTCATTTTCGGATCCTACATTATTCATGAATGGGTTCTGGATGTCCGTCATATTGCGGCTGAAATGTTTACGACGTGTTCAACAGTTGGTTAGATTTGAGTGTAGGCTAATACATATCTCCATATTGCATGTGAGGTATCTTTTTGGATTAATATGTACATGTAATAATATATATTTGGATAAATACGTATGGGATGGAGTGTAATTTCTGTATGACAATGCAATATCAACATAATATGGGGGCATTTGAAATGAAGTTACACTGTTGTTCCAATTCAGCATGCTGTTGGTATAGATTGTTGTACAGCTCTATGTGGTTATGGGCGAAGAGTTGTCTCTATATTGTTGGTTGTTTTGATCTACGTGTAGGATACTCCAAGAAACTAAGTCCCAGTGCATATCGACCAGTTACATAATACTTTCATAGTAACGAGCTGCGGATCCAGTGAGCTACTAAAACACAGCAGCTCTTACAAGGTAACGAGCTCCGGGACCTGCGAGTAGGCTTCTCCAAGAAACTAGGACTCCCAGTATCTATCAACCAGTTATACACAGTACTTTTATAGTAACGAGCTCCGGATCCCGTGAGCTTCTAAAACCCCGGAGCTCTTACATAGTAACGAGCTCCGGATTCCGTGATGTACTATAACCCTGGAGCTTTGACATAGTAACGAGCTCCGGGTCCCATGAGCTACTTACGTTCTTCCATCATTGGAGCCTTGATTACGACGTTAAACACCAATCAAACAAACAAGCAATCTTCCATTATTGGCCTGTCCACTGACTTACCGAACAAACGGGACATACTTACGCTAAAGACTACTGGTATTATAGTATAACAGAGTGATTTTATGGGACGACCTAGCTCTCCCATTATTTAACGAGTTTGCTTCATTTGAGTTGATCAAAGTAAATTTTAAGACACTTTTCAATCTCTCTCTTTTTCAAACATAATTTTGATACTAACTGTTATGGATTTTTTAGGCTAATCCAGTGGTGTTTGAAACGTTAGATAGATGTGCTCTCCGTTTTCGCCAAACTGTGACACTGCCCGGTTTCTTCCGTTCCCACCACTATGTGAAGTGAGAGCACGAATATCATCGGTTATTGTGTGCTTCCACGATTTAATAGCAGATCATTTGCAAATTGTTCCTGTATTACATTTTATAACAAGTATATCAAATGCTAAACGCCATCGTAGAAGAAAACAGAAGAAAAAAAACCCGTACCAAACATTGCCATTCTCGTCATACAGAAATCTAACGCGCACAAATACGGATGACAATAAATGCAGGCTCTGCTAGACCACGTGTTAACTAAGGTTGTCGATATTAGTTGATAATACTAATCATACGATTACAAACGAAAGTTAAAAAAATAATTGTGTGAAATTAAATGTCGAATATCTTTATACAAATCCATGTCCCATCAAACTGAGAGCAGTAACCGCGACTCAACCGACTAGTGATTGAGGATAGTTGATACAAGCCTGCCGGTAATGTCACACTGCCTAAGACACCTAGCGACTAATCAGTCGGTAATGTCACACTGTCTAAGACTATCGACGACTAATTTGCCGGTAATGTCATTATGTCACACTGCCTACGACTCTCGACGACTAATCTGCCGGTAATGTCACACTATCTACGACTCCCGACGACTAATCTGCCGGTGATGTCACATCCCTTACGACTATCGACGACCAATTTGCCTTGAACCTGCTAAGCTCTGCCCAACCACCCAGCGACGACATACAACTAATGTTGGACCGCCCCGAGGGTCCCAACTGCCAGTTGCGTAGGCTTGTGTGACATTTGATTTTGATGAATGTGCACTTATCTTTTTAGTCTGAAAACATGTTGATCACTGTCCGCATAGGCGTATATTAACCGAATTTTTAATTTTCTTACAGCTGATTCTTTCAATCTCACACACAAGTGCATAAGTACTAAGGAAAGTAATAAATCGATGCTCTACACAAAGAGATAGCTGTACATCAATATCGATAAACTGGATTGAGTTTTGTATTGGCTGGATACGTTCAAAACTGACTGCTAGTGACAGTTGGTTATTCTCTTATTGATATTTAATAGTTTTTTAAAAATATTTTATATATATTTGATGGACGGAGAGTGACAGTAAGTAAGCCCGAGCAAAGCTTCGCTTCTCATGGCCTACATACGCAGCTTTACAGCAGCTGGTCACAGAACAAACGGTTCTCAGAAAACCTGAAATGTTGTCTTAAATTAAGCGTGTTTATGACCGATTATGGGCTCAAATTGAAGAGGATATCCATAGTGACTAACTGTAAGTCTTTATTTATTTGCCAGCTGGGGAGCTTTCTCACTGTCAATCTCTGTCCACCAAATATAATTTTTTTTTATTAAATATCGATTGGAGAGTCACCATCTGCATGTCCCTAAAGTGGCCGCCTGGTCCGCTTTATTTAGCGCTGGTTGACAGTTAAATATCATTCGGTCGTAACCAGTAGACCTATAATCACACTTACATAAATCACAAAATAATTATCTTTATCAGAGCGAGCATTGTCTTTTTGCGTGGGTGGGGTGACCGTGTCCACTGTATATAATAATAAGGCATGTCATATTCCCTGCCAAGATAACCGGGGTTGATAGCAGTAATTTTTTAAAGAAAACACAAACATAAGAATAATGACCCAGAAATTGACCTAGAGAATGTCCCAATAAAATAACAAGACCTACATCATCGGAACACAACTTTTTTTTTACTAAATCTAATTTTTTTTTTTGTAACTTCGTAAACATAATATACGGGTTCCGTTTCATCCTAATTTAATAGAAGCCACAGACATTGTAGTTTGTGGTTTCTAATCTAGTGACAGTGTTGATTTTTGGGAAGCAATATGTCAAATCCAATGTTTCTTCCGAATCTGTTACTTTATGATGCTCATATATGTAACACTTTTCGGGCTGCATGTTAAACCTAATGTCTGCCATGTAAGTATATATTTAAATTCACCAGTCAAATATAGATAACCTATCAAACAAGTCAACTGGATGGTATGGCCCTATGAACTAATCCGATAATCAAATCTTATTTCTGCCTTCTTAAAATATAATCTACTGTATTTTTAGTGTGGACATTGTAATAATGTCAGTTTTAATATAGTGATCGTCTATATTATTTAACAGTTGAAGCCCACCGCTTATATGAATTATTACTGCTAATATATTATATAGTCCCATCACATGTGTGGTTGTAAAATATACTTTGATGTAGCCAATATCTTGCATTATGTACCAACACTATCTTATAAACTTATTTAACTAATTTGTGTATATTATTTTAGTTGATTTTTTTTTTCGAAAATGCTTCACAAAATATTAACATTTTAATTTGCTCAATTGAGTTATTTTTAATTCGATTACAATAAGGGTAACATTTCTTTCTGTTTTATTCCATTTATGTTCTGTTTGATCTGACAGCTTGCTAACTGGGGCTGCTGCCTCAGACACATAGCCAAGCACTGTTATTTCTCCTTGCTTCAAAATGTACTTGACTAGCCAGTAAAATGCCTCATGTTGCAATTACATTTTAAACGTTATCCGGGAATCGTCTGGGAAACTTCACCTCTAAAGTATACGCATCTTGTTTCTCAGAAGCTGGTTGTATTTCTTCGAATCCTGAAAAAAGGGGGAATTCAGAAGGAAATGGCGCTGAGATACACACGAGCTTAGATTCGGACATCTCCGTCGTAAAACCGAAACTATACGCGAAGCGAAACACAATTGAAGAGAATCGTGGCTCACTTCGCATAACGTCGGTTTTATGACGGGGAGATGTCCGAATCTTAGCTCGTGTGTATCTCAGCGCCATTTCCCCGTAATGTCTGCCTGTCTTAGGGATTGGACGTTATAGAACCAGCCAGAGGCAAAGTCTCGCAGTTGATTCATGAATACCGTTTAGAATGGCTTGATGGATTCTTGATCGGCAATTTGTTCGATGTGTTAATCCAACGGCCCCGCTTGTAACCTGTAACATTTTGAAGTTATGTTTTCTGTTTTACCAGCTTACGTTTATGTTGTGTTTTATTAAGATTATAATTTTGTTTTAGACACGGATTTTTTCAGAAGGTTTGAAAATCTTACATTATATTTACCATTCCTAAAATATTTTATTTTGTTAGAACTATATTTTTATGCAGTTGTATGATACTCTTCCTTCTGTACATGTAACATACATTTACTCGTAAGTTCGCACCTTGATCTTGATGTCAAGGTTTTTTTCGTGGGATCATGTATACTTGATTCTTAAACTGGTTTGTAAATAAAGTTTTTCGTCATATATCTGTCTTAAACTATATCCTAAAATCTTACTTTTTCAGCAGGCGGTTGGTGGGAGCTTATACTATGTCCATGTTCTCTCTGAGCTAAGGGGCAACACGAAGCCGATTTGATGGTGTCTTCAATTTTGATAATGCAAATCTGCACGCTTTTTCTTACTGAACCATTTTATGCTTAGACATGCTACATGTATCCATCCGTCCGTCCCACACGATGTAAACATGATAACTTGAAAGCAAATTCACCAATTAACAACAAACTTGGAATGTATGTTTCAGAAAATATTAACGTTTTAATTTGCTCAATTGAGTTATTTTAAATTCGATTAAAATAAAGGTACCTCCTGTTATGATTGCGGATGGGATTGCATTCCACCAAATTCTGAAAGCAAATATGGCTGCCATTGCATATTTTACAATATTCACGCCGCAATGTGTTGTGAACACGATAACTTTAAAACAAATGAACAGCTTAACTTCAAACTTGGATTGCAACTTCCCTCTGTTAAGACTAAGGATATGATTGCATTTCACCAAACTCCGCATATCAGTTTGGCAGCCATTTTATATCTTGGATGTCACACACATACATGAAATGACGGCGTAAACCCCAATCAAACAAACAAACAAACACATGCATGAACGTGGTCTTATTGGGATATGTGCAAAACAATCATCAATTGATGTCAAAGTTAGTGGGTGGCTTCATGGTGCATGTTGAGGCGCCGTTTGGGATTGCTTTTCGTCAATCCATACGTTGGCCTACTCTAAGATAACTGCGGTCGGCCATCTTAGAGGACATGTACATGCACGTGCTGTGAATGCTACATTTCAAGAACAAGTTTATTAGTAGATTTCAAACATAGTGATTAGGATTGCCTTTCGTCAATTGCGTTATTCAACGCACTTGCACATTCATGTTTTGAACACGATATTTCAGGAACAAATTATTCAATGGTGGGTATAGCTTAATCGTGATGAGGCGACGATTTGGGATTGCTTGTACTATAATTACATGCATACGTCATGGCTGAGTCCTGGTTCAGTGGTTAGTGTGTTAGGCTGCTGATCCTCCCTGGATGTATCGCATAAGCTCAAGTATCCCAGTGGACATTTATATGAAGGAGACACACGAGGTGACTCCGGTTATCGCGGGGTGGTTTTACCGTGGTTTGCTCTCGGTAATCCACTGTATCCAAAAAGTGGATAATCCGTCATCATAAAAGTGAAATGTCCTTGAGTACGACGTTTAACACAAATCAACAAAAAAAAAAAACGTCATGGCAGAGAAAATGGCTCGGACTGGTGCTTGTTTAGTTGAGGTTGCTGGAGGAAGCTTTTTGTTTTTCCAGGAACTCCCCCCAAGTGAATATAATATGTCGAGGTACCAGGAAGCATCAGTCTGTTAAAAATTATCCCAAACAGGTCAACGAGATACCAGGTTCTCCTATTCCCCGCTGCTCAACGGACGGCGAGTCGCTTATATCAGATTTAATCGTTAACAACAGTCTAACAGATAAAAGATAAACCTTAAACATGGCGTGACGTTGTTTAACCCGTGATTAAATGATATAGTGTTTCCCCCTTGTACAAGTTTTACAGTGGGTTTAACTCATCCAGGGGCCAGTTGCTCAAAGCGCTATTAAAGTTAATCCTGGATTAGATGACATCGCACCATGTTAAGGTTATCTCGAATCCACGATTAGTACTTTAATCCGCTATTAGCGACGAATCTTGGTTTTCAGCAACCGGGCCCAGGACAGTTTTTGGATTGAACCCCGGCATCAGAACACAGTCTGAACTTCTCTATAAATGGAAGAATATTTGCCAAGTGTATCATTACGTCCTGAAAATAAAATAGAAATGAATCGTGTGTAAATGATAAGACAGCTAGTGGCTTCCAGCCAGGATATTTTCATTCATTCACCCACTCTTTCTCGCGAAGGAAAATACTGAAAAAGGAAAGCCTTTGAAAGTCCAAATATATTTATTGACGTTATGGTGATCAAGTTCGATAGAACAGTTATACAATAAAGATTTATTTAAAGTTTTTTCATTTTGAAATATGTCGCGTTTACGATGCTTGTATTAAAGGATCCGTAGAGTCAGAGAGATATGTGTATAACAATGTATTTCTCCATTGGTCTCCTCTCAGAGAACCGTTGGGAACCAATGACAGAAAAGTACAAATTCAGTAACTGTATATACCGATGCATTTATCAGACAGTTATATATTAAAGAGCCGGTGTTATCAAATAAATTATCATTTATTAACAAGAATAAAATGTATGCAAGTTTAAATGGGCCAATGTATCAAAGTAGACAGCTGATAGATCTGGGTTGAGGCGTGTTTAACAAGATAAACAAATGTCGATGAGATCAATGTCGCAGTCTGTCAGAACGTCGTACGGTCTAAACGCCTTCTGATCATCGTCAAAAACACTGATATCTGGGCTTCATATGTAGGCTACTGTGTGTCAGCCTGTACACTCTCCATATCACCATTATAACAGTTTGTTACTGACAGCCAAGCTGCTTCATAAGCATATTTAATTGTCATATTTTACAGCTGATAGCTTTACTATCCCTAGGCGAGAATCGATGCTGCTCAATCTGCCATTTCCGGGTCGTCGCATTCCGCAACCTGCTCTCCCTGTCTGTTGCTGAGAATGGTAGCGCCCCGTTAGAATAATTGATGCTATATGACTATGGCTGAGTAGGAAGGAGTTGGAAGCGGACACATGGGAACTCTCGCTCATGTCATGCTTATATTAGGATCTACCTTATGCTGTAATATCAGGTTTTCCACGGACTATAATAGGCCGAGAAGGTAAGACTTGGATATCTGTCTTTGGTAGTGTAGATATTCAGATAATTTCCAATTCCAGATTGATGCTAGCTGCTTAACGAACACGATTGGTTTCTAGGTTATGTATGCTGCAGACCCCTCTCTATACACCCAATTATCCCATGTTAATATGTTAGCATGCCGCCAGGGTGTTCACGTTCCTCCAATGATACAGAGAAAACAGTATAACACGGCTTGATGCTTCCTTAATCTGTATATGGTAGATCATGATATATATTGTAGGTTAAGTCAAATGTGGCCGTTATTTGTCTATACACTGAGAACACGTATCGGACGGGACGGTCGATTTGCCGCCTGAATCAGATCTCTGTGTGAACTGAATCTCTCCAAACGGTCGATATGAATGGGTGTATGTCCCACTGTAAACCCTCCCCATACACTCTCTGTGCTCTGTTGTTTTTCCGAGCGTCTGGATACATTTGAGAAGAGAGTGTGTGCATGTTTGGATAAGCTTTGCATATGGTACTCTCAGACAGCTTCATGCCCCACTGTGTGGCGTATAACAGTCAATTAGTTAACCCTGACTTAGACCGCATAACTGATCACTTATACCAACTTATAAACAGTCAACATGCACAGCACCTGCTTCTCTTCAGAAATTAATTATTAAGACCGCCACCATGCAATGCTCTCTGTAACAGTAAACCAGGACGCTTCAGTATGTTGTACCGGGATGAAATGTTTGGCCTCAGCTATTAATATGAAACGTAAACACAGATCGGACCATCTGGCATAATCTAACAAAATGCATTAACAGCAGCCCATGAATTATATCATGCTGAATCATTCTCCATGTCCTCTCTAGCTCACAAGTGGAACCAATAGTAGACAATAAGAGCACCTCTGAATATTGAAGCTCTTGAGTACGGTGTTAGACACCAAGCATACTAGTGTTTGATCTGGGTGTACTCGATTTAAAGGGATGTTACAGGGTTTAATACTCTGCACGTATGAATGCTTACCTTTATCTCTTAAGTCATATGGTGATTTCAGACAGTACTAAGAATTCCCACATGAAGAGTTGATACCTTAGGTTACTGTAGGTAGGTAGTCTGTGATTTTATTTGTAACTAATACATAGTATCATTAGTAGGAGCCCGGAATCAAGAAGAAGACGTCTAAAATCACCATTTTTACAGAAACTGGATCCAAATCTCTCATTTTACCTTTTCCATAATTATCTTTCCTATGTTATATTTGATTGATTGATTGGTGTTTAACAATGTGCTTAAAGATATTTCACTTATATGACTGCACTGTATTCCAACACAACCATAAAATGTTAAGTGTTTTGCTCCGGCGTGATATAAGTGATATACCCTTGAGTACAGCATTAAATTAAAACACCAATCAAACAAAACCGTTGGGCAAAATAATGTCCCTCCAGTGCTAAGTGAAAACATCATGATATGTGCTTGTAGCATGCTGCCCATAGCCAGAGGGGTTGAATTTGATTGAAACAGGGTGTCCAAACTCATCTCGGGCTAACACTATGGCCCAGTATGTGTACCAGTATAGTGATAAGTACTATCGCCTTATGTTTAAGTCAGTGTTATATTTTGTATTATTGGAACTGGCATTGGCAGTTTTGAGATACATTTAGAAGGTGGAATAAATATAAGCAGGATCGAAAGACTATTATGGATTTTAACTTCTGTTTATTATAAGGTAGAGGCTTCGGAACAGTTCCTATAGCACCATGATAAAGCAAGATACTCATCCATGGACGTGTCAATCATTGTCTAAAGATTTCAATGATTAGGATTAAGCATATTTTATTGATCACATTAAACATCTGAGGTGGTGTGATGTCTCTGATTAATCCCTTTTCCTATCGACAATATCTATATGCAATGACTAATCATTGGACAAATGGCAAACGGGTTTACATATAAACTTACTGTTTAATTAAACATTGATAGAATGATTTATCAGTGTTTGGATGCTCTATATAATCTGTTATGTTAAAGGCAAGATTCCATTTATGAAACTAAAACAGTAATCAAACGGACTTTGCGACACTTGATCTAAACGAACTACATAAGACGACCTTTACATCAGAACCACGAACGCCAAGGATTAAAAAGTAAGGTATCATACAAACAATGCAATCCCGCTGGCGTAGACAAGATGTAGCCTGTAGGCCAA
The DNA here is from genome assembly GCA_031471745.1 of Cryptochiton stelleri. Lineage (NCBI taxonomy): Eukaryota > Metazoa > Mollusca > Polyplacophora > Chitonida > Mopaliidae > Cryptochiton > Cryptochiton stelleri. The sequence goes on along the minus strand of JAUELC010192739.1, from coordinate 777 downwards.
TTTGGTTAAAGTATTATTGAAAACACTGACTGCGAACTTGTCACATTCTTTACACCAAGAGAACTAGTAAGGGTTGACTGTTTAATTTTCCATTGGAAAGGCACTGGGGGTATTGAAAAGAACTTGAAAATGGAATTTATTTACTGCATGGTTGTGGAAATATGAGTGATTGTATAGACAGATGGTGTGGGTCAGCCAAATAAAAACGTGGACAAATCAAAAAACCGGCTGTTACAGATATTTGAAATTGTTAATGTGAGACATGGTTTACTTGGCACGTTATTCTAGTTGTGATTGTGGCATGATTTCGTCTACTACTTGTGATGTTAAAGATAAAGTGCAGGTGGTTGCAGTGTGATTTCACCTTGCAGTTTTGATGTTAAAGATGAAGTGTAGGTGGTTGCAGTGTGATTTCACCTTGCAGTTGTGATGTTAGAGATGGAGCGCTGGTGGTTGCAGTACTGTGTGATTTGACCTTGCAGTTGTGATGTTTAAGATAAAGCGTTGGTGGTTGCAGTGTGATTTCACCTTGCAGTTGTGATGTTTAAAATGAAGCGCTGGTGGTTGCAGTGTGATTTCACCTTGCAGTTTTGATGTTAAAGATAAAGTGTAGGTGGTTGCAGTGTGATTTCACCTTGCAGTTGTGGTGTTAAAGATAAAGTGCAGGTGGTTGCAGTGTGGTTTGACCTTGCAGTTGTGGTGTTAAAGATAAAGTGCAGGTGGTTGCAGTGTGATTTCACCTTGCAGTTTTGATGTTAAAGATGAAGTGTAGGTGGT
>JAUELC010192629.1:0-10868 GCA_031471745.1 Cryptochiton stelleri | reverse complement strand
ATATGAGTATATTACTAAAGATCTCTACTTTCTTAAACAAAAAATACATTCAAAAGCCATCTGGTATTTACTATCAGACATATCGTCTTTCTTTTCATCACAAATAGAACAAAACCTCTCTATGGAAGCAGGCTCTATGCTCAGGGACGTCAGACAGACAGGTTGCGGCTGGCCTCCAGACACACAACACCAGTATATTGAACGAACACACTGTCATCAGACTAGTGACAATATATTGTGGGCTTTTAGTTAATCTTAAACTTTTAGATTGAATAGTTAGAAATTATATTAATACTACGTTGCTGAACCAAGAGTACAGTGTAACAAAACATGGGTTAGTTTTCTGAGAGTGAATACAAATTCAGCCTGGTGAATGGCAGTGACATGAGCCAGTCTAACAAGCTGCTGATGTCACGATGAAATCAAACAGTTTTTCACCTCCATTATGACTAGTACAAATTAAATAAAAGTATAAATAAAATCTAAAAATGTTAAAATTGCACCAAAAATGGGCTACTTTCATAAAAGACAATCAATAAATTAACAAGATATGGTTATCCATTAACTAAAAATACTGATCTCGAAATGAGCATTCCATCTGAATCATATAGAAAGACAAAAACTGAATAAAAACACTGAAAAATACAGGTTCAATTACATTTCCAAATCGATTGGAGCAATAAATAATCTCCTTATAACAATAACACATTCTCACGCTACGCTCATTCATAACAACGTAACAGAATAATAATAAAAATCTGAAAAAATAAACACCTTAATATTTAAAAATGAAAAACAAGGACATGGGCCTGGTGGACAAAATGAGATCGTATGATTACAGATGGTAACACTCAATGATGGCTATTTGCTCAATGGTCAATTCTCAAGGGTAAATCATCAAATTTCAACAAATCATTTCACAGGGCTACTTTTGCTGTACATTTTGCTTTACAATGACATGTGTTCAATCGATGAACCTTGAAATGAGCTAAATTCGTTAGTTCTGAAATATGTACAAGCTTGCTTTTGGGTCTACGTCATTGATATTGCTGATACACCCCATGTGTTTGACTGTAGAACTGTTAGTGAGACTGTTAATATCATGTTAGTGGGGTCATGATGGGGGTGGGGGTGAGAGGATAGAGGGGTAGCTCCCTGAACCCTCTCTTAATAACACATGTATATATGATCATGATTGACTCACAATCAGTTAGTACTTCACAGCCCAATTTGTGTTTTATATTTATTTATTTACCATAAATGTGCCACAACAAAAACATCATGGCTCCTTCAAAAAGACAGCCAGCATTGAAATAAAAAAGTCATCTCAGTGGCACCCATCTTGAGCAAAAGCGGTAGACACCCCTTCCCTGCACATAATGAACGAACCCTTCAAAACTGTAACATTCATGAAATAGTCAGTCCCATCCGATGGAAGCTTATTGCACACAGCTCCCTCTGGTGACTGTTTGGAGAACTATTGCCTCCACCAGGTTACCTCCTCTAGTTATGACATTCAAACTTTTCGAATCTCCAAACGTTTTTTGCTCTGCAAAATGCAAAAAATTTAAGCCCAACGTTACAGACCGAACAATCCTTGTAAAAATGCCAATTAAAGATGTTAGTTATCATAAATAAGCACATAAGAAAACGGGAGAAATGATCTGATCAATTAATTAGACAAGGTAATATTATAATGGGAAAAGAAAGTATGTTCTGATAAGTTTATCCTCGAGCAGACCTAAATAACAAAATAAACCCAGCGGATTAAAATGGGTGCTTTAGATAACAAGGTGCAAACAGTAATCAGAGAGACACTGTGATATGGCAGTAACAATAAATAACAATGGAAATAAGAACACCTGACAATTTATCTAAGTAACATAAAATATACAATCAGTGCTTCAAATGATAAATGTCTAAAACACTCGCTAAATAACACAGGAAAAAATGAAAACGTTTTGAGAAAAACACAAATAAGCAGCACACAGGCAGATGTGGAGTAGATGAAGGAATTGTGCAAGGTGAGTGATTAAAGGTGGGCCAGCACGGAGAGGTTGTAAGCAGGGAACAAGGGCAACAACTCCAGTCTCACTGCCCTCCCAGGTTTAAACTCGGCAGCTTGGGGATTATGGACCGGGCCTGCTGCACAGAAATAAGAGAAAATATTGGCATTAGTTAACAGATAGCAAATGGACTGCCACAAGCTTTAGGAGCAAACAATTCACTTGATATTGCTGATAGTAACAGAAGCTGTTAGCCAGATGAATTGGCTCACTGTTACAAAGATGAGCTTTAAAGTGATTGGACACTGGTCCGTTAAAAAATATAGGTTACTCTTCACCTTTATGCCCTAGTTATTCATTTATATGGCAGTGGTCGTCTAGCCAAAATGAAATGGAAAGATTGATCGATTGATTGATTGGTGTTCCATGTCCAAGGGTATTTCACTTATATAAAGGCGCTGTACTCGAACAGTTAAAAGCCACACTAACACAATCATAAAATGTGATGTGTTCGGCTCTGTTGTGTCCCTCCAGTGATAAGGAAAGACAGCTTGGTTATGCTTGTTTGTGCTGACCTTAGAGGAAACCAGGACCCCAGGCAATTTTATAAATGATGCGTTGGTAATGTTCTATAACTTTTCACATTGCCGCTATAAACCCAAAAGTCACATGCTATAGCTGTGGCATTGAAGTATTGGCAGACAAAGGAAATATAGGAAAAGTGTAAGTTATTCAAAGGATGAATGGTCTGTAGTGAAATTACACTCTCCTGATTGCAAGAAAATACCTCCACAGATATTAATAACTATATTTTAGGTTTATTAATATGTTTAATATTCAACACAAAATTGTCAGAATATTTATCAAAATAAAACAAAAATTTGCAAATTAAAGAAGCAAATATAGTTGAATAAAATAAAATGATAAAACTGAAGCAAAGGAATTAATTACAGACAAAATGGATGAATCTAACAGATCAATAATCAAAATGACAATTGGGTGTAGAAATAGTTAGTTCACATGGCCACAATTTATAACTGGTAATTTGATGTTTTGACTTCAAGGTTCCAGATCACATGCTTAAGTACGGCGTAAAACTCTAATCAAACAAACAAGACTACAGATGAATAGTTATTACCTACTCTCAAGATGTATAGAGGTTACCCATAAAAACTCAAGATTTAGATCCGTTAAAAAAACTTGTCTCTGAGAGTTTATCTACAACATGAGATGATTTAACGATTTTTTATTAATCGTCATCCCTGTGCCATTGTGATTATCTTCAGAAATATATGTAGTATTTACTTCTTTTTACAAAGTACCTCTTGATCCCATTTATCAGGATAAATAACTTGGTATTTTAAGATTAATTTACCAACCATTTACTTTGTTAAAGTTTTGCAAAATGTCTTAATGAGATCAAACAATCCCATGTGACTTTATTCTCTCCATATCCTTTTTTGTAGTTTACAGGGCCAGGGGTTGATAAGAGTCAATTGGATATTTAATTTTATTTTCTAGCACGAAACGGACTTCTATCAACTCCTGAAAGCCCAGTTGCTCAAATGAGGATAAGTCACTAATAGCTGATTAAATCCTGAACAGCAGATTAAATCTGTAATAGCAGATTAAATCCTAAAAAGAAGATTAGCGATCATGCCGTGATGTCATGTAATCGTGGACTAAATCTAGCAGAACTTTAAGTAAGACTTTAAGTGACTATCTAGATTATGGAAGGATTCATAGGTTATCAATTATTCCAGCGCACCGTTCCAGTGTGATTTTTTTGGAAAAAGTATGTTTATCTTTATAAATGCAGAGGAAAAAAATTGTTTGAATCCCTTGTGAATAATTAAATGAAGCCATACACTCAAGATAATAGCGATAGCGTCAATTTTAAATGTGCCCAGTTTTTCCATGGCAACTCTCTGTGAAACCAATGTTTTATGAATGATATGAATCTGGGGCCAGTAGCTCAAAGGGCAAATATCCTAAATCACCTCAAATTTCAACAATAAAAGCACTACTTTGGAAGCTATTTAAAGGACTTGGAAATTATATCTGGGAGTCAGATGAATTTTGCAGTTATGGAGAATTCGGATTTTACACACTTACACAAGTATATGCTGTTATACTTTTACAGCTTGCAAATAGGTGACAGTTATTCATAGTTGAGATTTTAGGGAATTTACAGAAATAGCAAATTAAATCACTAATAGTAGATTCGATACTGACTTTCAACATGGAGTGACATCTTATCCATCTCATCTTGAATTGAATAGTGCCTTAAGCTACTGGCTCCATATAGACATATATTACAATTTATTTAGTAACTGTCTCCTGTTCTTTCAATCTATATATTGTTTCAATAATCAAGAATACAGCAAACATTGATTCTGATACCAAGAAATCATTTTGGTTCCTGCAAGTTACAAAAAATAATAAGAACTTATGGGAGATTTCATTCAATCAATCGCATTGGCGAAGCGGTTAAAAGTACCAGTTACTAAATAGTAACGGAAAACATTTCAGATAATACCAATTAACTCTTAGAGAGAATGAGTGTATTCTTGTTTAAATGTAACCATCCTACTCAAATTGCCAGTTGTTTTGGGTTTGAGTCCCTGAAGGATATCTGAATGTTAGGTAAAATGGAGTTTGGGGGGAAAAAAAGCTGTCAAAAAATATCGAAAATTGTTTGACACCAACAAACAAATCTCAAGTAAAACAAGCAAAAACAAAGGACAGAAAATCAAAGCAAACTGAATATTGAGCATACAGAAGGCATCCATTACTTTCAGTACAAACAGAGGCAAGGCAAGCAACTGTAAAACAAAGTCATATAAAGACAGCATGCTAAAATACACAGGTCATATGATGATAAGTACTTAGGTTTTGTTCAATCGTAGTATTAAGATCAGTTGCTTTGTCTAGCCATTTATTACTGAACGAAAAGTCTGGGAGAATATATTTTTCCAATGATCCTTCAATGTATTGACTATATCAGAGGACGCTGTAATCATTACACCAGCATTTGAGTCCTTAAAATGTAACAATTAAAGTTAAATTAATGTCTTGGAAGACCGTGTAGTATATTCTAGGAATTCCAAAGTGATCATTATTCATCAACATTTCTCATAATCAAAATGTATCAGGAGATGGTAAAATAATCAATACAATTTAGTTTTTCTATTGTACATAGGAGATGGCTAGTGTTAACTATACTAGAAACCAAGAAATGGTTTAAATATTAATTTCTAACCCCTGACCATTTGTAGATTATTTGTAAAATACCAAAAGAGTCTCAAACAAAAAGTGTGGAAATATCCATTCGTGTTAATCCCATTCCAAAGTGAGAAAATACAGAGGAAAACCTCAGTCAGTATACGGTAAATGATGTGTTTAGGAACTATGATTCCTAACACCTAGAAACGTTGTGAAATGTTCTATTAATAGGAACAATGCAAAAAAGATTGTGTCGATCTAGTACACTTTTAACCCTCTTCACCCCAAAGCTCAGAAGGAAAAAAAAAAGAAATCAAACATTGTGGAATAGGTAAAAGACAATTACCATATCAGAGGAAGTGGAGTGAAACTTACTTAAAGGCCAATTTTATCCTCAAAATTAGGAATGAAAAGAGACTGAGTCAGATCAAACAAATGCCCTACTGGCAATACCCATCATGCCTAAACAGAGCAATAATCAAGTTGTAAACAGAGGTGGTAAAATATACCCAAGGTATATGCAGAGCTGTGGCAGTGAATATATAATTCCCAAAGATAGATACAACCCAGTGCAGAATACGAATAGAGAAATATGTAAAAAAGATACACCGGCCAATCCCTAAGAAGAAGATGTGGAGAAATAAAGGTAAGTGCAATAAAATTACCAGAAAGTTCCCAGCAATGGACTGAAGACGAACAAGACAACATTTGTAACATCAGTGCTTATTGACAGACTCATCATGTATATATTAACAGGTCAATTGTGAGAACTATTATACACCACATCATTCATACTACAATCTACAGCATTTCTCTCCAATGAAAATGAATATGTACAAATGAAAATTGGTGATCATTTAACTTGACACTGTACACTTTATTTTCAATTAGAACATCCTAGAAATTAACAATTCTGTCGTCCCATAGCAAAAGTAAGCAAGTTACATCTGTTTTACGTTCATTTTCCATCACATAATATATGTATTCAGAACATTTTTTTCTTATTTATTACATTCAATTTTACTTTTAGTATTCCATTTAGACGTATAGTAGTTGCCCTTTTGGACCATATATATATAATACACTGGATATAGATTGTATATGGAGCTACAGATATCATTATTATATCATAATTTTTATATTATATACATTATTATATTAGGGCTTCATGGATGTTTTATGTTGAATGTCCAGAGCTTTGAATATTAACATTGTCATCACCAATTTGACACTGACTTTCTTTGGCTATGGGAGGACAGACTGTAGTTCAAATCTTCAAATACCTACTACTACATGCATCCTTATTATCTTCAAATTGCCATAGCAATGACACATAGACATTTATAACTAGTATTTCACATCAAATGTTAATCAAGACTCGTTTATTATTAATTATAGAACATTGTAAAATGTTGATAGATTTAAAGGTGACTATAACAATGAGACTTTTTAAGCCTTACCATGTCAGCAATTTTACAGCAGGGGGAGATAATATACCAAGTTATCTCCCTTAGAGAAAGAAACCGACCATGTCATTCCCAGTGACAGTCAATAACAATATATTAATTCTTTTCCTAAACTGAAGATCATTTCATAACTATTGCACAGTTTTATACCCAAATTAGTGACATGTGTCAATTAAATCTTCAAAATAAACCTGAATCAATAACACCTACGATCAGAAAACTGTGTAATAAGTCATAAATCTAGTAAATAAAAACTCAGCACATGCATGCCAGAAAATACACTAAAAGTCTATTATATAAGTTACAAAAAATAAATAATCTCTTAATATTTAAAACGAAAACCATTTTGCTACTAAATTATATTCTTTTCTACGACTTGTGGAAAAGTTTTAAAAAATTAGTATAATATAACAAATTCCCTTGTAAAAACATTCTGTGTTACTAATAGTCGTAAATAAAGTAAAGATTATTCATGAATATCTCATGGCATGGCATTTTAAACAATATTTTAAACATGATAAAATCTTTCATATAATTTTTTTTTATATTTTATTGACATTATCAAAATTTGAGGAATGCCATGAAAATATTGATGGTAAATCTTTTCCTTGTGAATACAGATAGTTTAACAGAACAGCTTCAACTAACAATAATCAACCTAATTGAATTGAAACAATTAAAATCGGAAAGCATTAAATAAAAAATTGAATGGCTAAAATAGAACCAATATGTAACAGCATCTATAGTTTTATCAATTTTGTGAACTATTTTGTTTGCTTTCCGTAGGTGGGATGTAAAGTGAAAGAAAACTTGTCTAAACAAACCAATTCCCTACAGACACTTAGCATGTCAGTGTTATTATGGGTGCAGTCTCACAATGTAATATAACCAAGACACGTGGCAATTTGGTGAAACTTGACACAGCCATACAGCAGGGGAGTGTGATTGCCGTCTCGGCTCGTGAGTCGTGCACATGTAACCATGACAACGTAGAAATGCAGGGAGGCAGCTACGAACTTGAGGTATGTTTTGACAAAACAAAATTACCCGCCAACAAAGGCAAGAACCTTACTTTTTTCCTTGTGCCACTTAAGAATTCTTTGTACATATCTGATCGAAGGTATCGGCTATAACTATCACTTTTCATCAATTTGAAAATATGTTCCTGCAAAAACAAATAAACAATGATTATATATCTGTGTTTAGATTGTTCTTTAAAACATAAGGTCTAGTCCATAAAATTTGATAACATTTTTACACAGTTCATATAAGCCATTGGTTAACGTTTGTGGATCAACGAGATAGCTGAACATGTCAGCAAGGATAAGACCATAGCACACATGCTTTATTATTTGTAGTTGAAGTGGAATAAAATGTAAAAATAAAGTGACTCCGAGTAGATAGATCATATAGAGCTGTTTCCAAAAATGTTGTCCTGAGTGTGTGGATATGTTTCATTATCTTGTTAGAGCCAGATTTAGCAGACACCTGTACGGTGCCTTTTCATGCCACATTGTTAACCCAGACTATTGCTGAATAAATTTAAGCCCAAATACTTCAGAGTCATTGTTTGTCAGTGTATTATGTTTCATACTATTTTATGTGCTGATTTTAATAGAAATTTACTGAATAATTGTACATTTTATTGAGGCAGCACAAATATAGCATGAAATGTTCATCATTCAAGCGTGTTCTAAATGTGGCTTTACGGTCTTGCTGGACTCCTTGGGCTAAAAATGGAGAAAAAAAAATATTTATAACTCAAATTAAAAGTTAAGTGTTCAAGCTATATTCTGATTACAAATAGTAAAATTTTAGAATATAATTTAGTTTTCCCATGAGCATGCTTAAGTGGTTGACAATGTGTTAGGGATTCAAAGGATTATCACGCGAGATGAGGCTCCTCGCTGACCTCAACAATGCTGTAGTTCGTGTATTAAATGGAGTCAGTAATCAATCAAGTCAGACTGGTAAATGTGTATTACACTGAGCTATTATTCAATAGATATGTCACCGCGGAGTAACTCAATCAGGTTTGCCAACTCGTCAAATGTAGACTGATTTTATTGTATAATATGCATTTAAATCTTATTCTTTATAACAATTCACAATTAAAACTTTACAATTATACAGGCTTACACATACCACATCCATGTCTCGTCATAAAATGCAGCCTTTGTCGGTCTATAGAGATACATTGAAAGGAAAGGTACTATGTTTACCCGCCATACTTAAATTGGCAACTTCTGCCACTTCAGATTTTGGCTGATTCTACATAGAAACCAGTTTATTTCTCGAAAACTGTTCATCGTAGAAACTTCAAGTTTGTTACATTTTTGTAAGTTTGCCCTTGTTTTTTTTAATGTGTTCCGAAAAATTTATTTTGTGTTTTTATACGATTTCCTAAAGTTGGACAGACAAACAATTCAACTACAATTGTTCTAAGCTAAATTTCCAAAAAATGAAGCACCTTATTCGGTTCAAGGTCTAATCTATTAGAAAAACTAATACATTTGGTGTTATAATTATTGTACTTACTTATGAAATCAATTTGCAATAATTTTGAAAATAATTATCAGATCTTCAACACATTCACATAATTATAATCCTGCATCTATAAAAAATGTATAACATTATATGGTGAAAAATAGGATGCACATACTGGTAAAGATCAATGCCCAGAAAGCAATGTACTTGTGGAAGGAGATGGCGCCATCAAAGGGAATAAATTGGTGGAATACTGTCTCTCGTAGAAAGGTCAAGAGGTTACGGCACATGGTAATCAGTAATGTTGAGTAAGTCCACATCATCACGCTAGCGGCCCCCCGAGTGACTGTTACACCATACCCAGCAATTCGTCTTAATCCTGAATGTTCACGTTCTACCGAGTAATCTACATGAAACAATAACAAAATGACACTTTCAAACACGAAAGAGAACACCAACAGCATTCCCTTAATAAAACATAGCAAAATTGAACCTGAAATAAACAACACGGAAAACATTGTTCCTGTCAGTTAAAACACCTACACCAATATAAAAATAATTCATCATTACAGCATCAGCAGAGGCTAAATGTACGATGTAACCTCGCAAATTGCTGTAGCACTGATAAAAGCTTTGTTGGCAACTAAGGAAAGGTGGCAAACAAATATCTTAACTGTTCTCGTTCTTTTCTGTTTATCGTTATTTTTTCCGTAATAATTAAGAATACTTAAATTCAAAGAAAATAATCCTTATAACATTATAATGAAGTGACATGTTCAGCTTTATGTATGAATAGCTGACATGTAGGCCTACACAAATTTCCACAAGATGTAAAAGACAGCCAAATTGTTAAATGGAAAACATGACTTAGCTTAATAAAAAAAATTCTTAAGTAAAAGAAAAAAGAACTACATGAAAATGATTTTATATAAAAAAACATAATTTTGAATAAAACAATTTTAAAAATGTAAATTTTTTAAATTTAAAAAAATCTAAAAAAAATTAAAATGAAAAATATATATATTATTTTTAATTTTTAATTTAAAAAAATTTAAAATGGAAGAATTTCAAATTATGTAACTGTAAGCTAAAGAATGTAAACCGGCTACTAAAAATCTATGTTCAATACGAAGAAAAATTCAATTTTAAAAAAAAGAAGTGTAAATTTGAAAAAAATCTAAAATTTGAAAAAAAATATTTAATTAAAAAATTTAAATTTAAAAAAAAAAAAATTTAAACAATTGGAAATGTAAAGCATCAGTAAGCTAAAGCATGTAAACCGGTTACTGAATACCTAAGCTCAACATAAAACCTTACCCGTAACAGTAGGATAGAATCACTTCAACAAAAAGCTTAACTCCAACAATGTCTTCAATAAACAAATTGATCCCAGCAAGATCACCTCAACAAAAAAAACTTAAAGAGGTAGATAATATAATGAGTCTGAGAATATAGACCATAAACAGCGGTTTCCAAAAATGGTGTCCGTTGTGAGTTTCAATTTGCCAGTGTCTTGTTAGAGCAACATAAAGCATACAGTTGTATGGTGGACTGTTCATGCCATACCTGTGGTACTGCTGGTACCGACCCACACAACTGACAATAATACTCTAAATATCTATTAAAATCGCTACAAAAGACTAAATATCACATAATACATAAACAAACAATTAGTATGTATGAT
>JAUELC010192518.1:0-10869 GCA_031471745.1 Cryptochiton stelleri | reverse complement strand
CCATAAGTATGGCGTAAAACCCCAATCAAACACACAAATACAAACACAAACATCAAGAATAGCCTGCAAAATTTCAAGGAATTTAATATTGTGTTAAATGGTATACAGGACAAACATACAGTCTTTAATATTTCAGCCTTGTTTTTGTTTTTACTTGAAGGAAGGCAGGCGGTTAGAGGGAGCTTCATGTTGCCCTGGTGCTCTCAGAGCTAAGGGACAACAAGAAGCTGTTTTGGCATCCTGCTATGTCCTGTGATTGTCTTGTGACTTGTCCTTTTTTATTGCCAGTGGCCTCGGGGGGTGGTTTCCTTCACCCATTGCTCTGGCACGCTATCATATGAGTGAAATAACCTTAAATACGGCGTAAAACCCCTAACAAACAAACAAACAAATCATGTTTCAAAAGGGGATTGGCATATCCCTATTAAATAATGAAATGCTGATATTCCCTTTCTGTTAACAGTGTCACATTTAAAAGATGAGCCAATTAAAAAGTGCCCTCCATCACCCAGTGAAAATGATCCAATTATTGAGGAAACAGACAAAGCTCCACCCCGTGCTAGCAAAGGTGTGGATTTCGCGGCTATGCAGAGAGAGCTGTCTCGTACATTACTCACAAAATCCAGTGACGAGTCTGATGAAGTAAGTTAATGTAGTAGTTTCCATTTTTTTTTTTAACAGTTTACCAAGTCTGTGATGAAACTTCTGATAATTTTGCATGTAGCCTTCAGTTCTTCTATTAATAGTAACGTCTCCTAAATAATCTAAGCTTTTAAATAAAATTACCTATAAAGTAAGAACACCTGACAAGTAGGATGTGTTGAGATTTTTAGAAAAACTACATCGCTATGTGAGCCGCTGTTGTTGCCACATGTGTTTAACGTATCCTTCTAGCCCTCTAGCTAAGGGAAAAATGTTCTGAGCGTAATCATGCCGTTATTAGCACTTGACGAACATTAGTTTTCCAACAGAGCAAAACACTTCACATTTTATGGTTTGTGTTAGCGTGGCTATTAACTGTTGGAGTAAACCGCCCTCATATAAGGGAAAAACTCTTGAGTACGGTGTTAAACACCAATCAATCAATCATATCCCCCTAGATTGACCGTTCCTCTCGCCAATCTCGTCCTGAGTGCGTGACCCTTACAGTAACCACACAAGTTACTGTTATGTCGCATGTGGGAGGGAACATTGCCAGCGATTTCCGTTGTCGCGGCGGGCGGTTGGAGAAAACTTTGTGTTGCCCTGGTGCTCTCAGAGCTAAGGGGCAACACTAAGCTGATCTGTTTGTGGTGTCCTGGTATGTCCTGTTTTGTCCTGTGGTTGTCTTGTATCTTGTCATTGTTTGTTGCCTGTGGCGCCGGGGGTGATTTCCTTCACATGCCGTCATATAAATGAAATAACCTTAAGTACGGCGTAAAACCCCAATCAAACAAACAACGAAACCTTTCCCGCGGTTGTAGCTCAGTGGTTAGCGTCTCCGTGTTGGACGCTGATCCTCTTCACACAGGTTCAAGTCTCTCAGTGGTTAGCGTCACCGTGTTAGACTGGGGATCCTCCTTCACACAGGTTCCAGTCTCTCAGTGGACCTCAGGTATATGAGGGAGTCATCAGCTATCGCGGGGCAGGTTTTTGTGAGTTTTCCCCTTGGTTTTCCACTGCATTAGGTCAGGCATATTAAGAAATAGATAACCCGTTGTCATACAAGTGAAATACTCATAAGTACAAGGTTAAACACCAAACAAACAAACAAGCCAGAAACTTCCTGGAGTCCAGCTGGTTTCCTTCAGCCTTTGTTTGGTTATCTCCACCGTTGTTATTGATAGCTGCATCATATACATGTAAGTGGAAAAAATATCAATATGGCGTCAAACATGAAGCAAACCTCACTTCTGTGCTGTTTGATGGAACAGAGTTGGTTTGACACAAAACAGATCCAACGACCTAATGCAACAGCATTTACCCAATACTATTAGTTCTTTACTGAAGGCCCTCTGGCTAAAGGGCTGCATGTTCCAAGCATGATCATGCTGTCTTTACTTAGCAATGGAGGAATACTAATTTTCCGAAAGAGCAAACCACTTCACATTTTATGGTTTGTGTTAGCGTGGCTATTGACTGTTGGAGTACACCGCCGTGATAAAAGTGAAAATGTGAAATACCCTTGAGTACGGCGGTTAAACGCCAATTAATCAATCTTTACTAAAGACTCTTTGACTTTCAACCAGACATACAAAATGTACTCTCCATATTCCTGTGAAATAGTCAAATGTAAACAGCCTTGATTCCATTACGCCACTTTCAGGAGTGGCCCAGTTTTTGTCGCCGGGCTCGTCTCTTCTTACCCTTTCTACAAAAGGTACTACAATGTACATGTGCTTGACCTTGACACTGCGACCTCCAGAGGTCAATTGTGATGACTGCTTTTTGATTGGTCAATCCACTGCCTCAAAGTCATTGATCATGGTAACTGCTTTCTGATTGGTCAATCCACAACTGCCTCTTTAAGTCATTGATCATGGTAACTGCTTTCTGATTGGTCAAGCCACTACTGCCTCTTACATGTTATGCCATTGTTATCTTGGTAACTCCTCTCTGATTGTCAAATAAAATCGTTAAATAACTATATACTGGAGTTTGCTACACACTTACAATTGAGTAGAATATCTTCATGCACATGTACAAATATTGCCGGTTATATAGTATGATGATTTTACATTAAGAGTTTGTTGCTTTTTTGTGCATTTAAATTTGTAAGTTTGTGGCATCTTATCTTATCCGTTGGTGTGTTAACAATTATCTTGGCTGGCACCTTCTCTTGCACTGTTTACCACAGATTTGTTGCCAACTTTACTTTAAGTGCATATCCTATGCTATTTGATACTTTTGCATGAACATAGAGCTACTGTACAATGTACATGTACACGTAGCTTCCGTGGGGGGTTAGAGGGTGCTTCCTGTTGCCCGTTGCTCTAAGAGTTAAGGGGCATCATGAAGCCGATCTGTTGTGGTGTCTAAGCACTGTCAATTTGCACACTTTGTCTCATTGCACATGACAATGTATAGTATGTCCTGTGCTTGTCTTGTTTCTTGTCATTGTATCTGGCCAATGGTGTTAATGGTGGTTCCCTTCACCCATTGGGCTGCTACACCGTCATATAAGTGAAATAACCGTAAGTATGGCATAAACCCCAAACAAACAAAAATGTAGCTTCCAGAAAAAAATGCTCTTTTGAATAAAACTCACCTTCGTCTATGACCGCTCAGAATTTAGTTTATATTGTTTTGTTATAATTGGTCGAGATTTGATCAACGGGCTGAGTCAGCTTTAATACTGTTAAACAAAGAATTGTTTCTACCCTTGTTGGCGTTTAGCGCAAAGCGTTACAGTAACAACTGCTTAATAGCCAGGGCGGGTGTTGGAGGGAGCTCCCTGTTGCCCTGGTGCTTTGAGAGCTAAAGGGCAACACAAAGCTGATCTGTTTGTGGCGTCTATATAAAGCACTCTAAATTTGCAAACTTTGTCGTATTGCAGTGTCCATGTATGTCCTGTGATTGTCTTGTATTGTGTCATTGTTTGTTGCTAGTGATATGAGGGTGGTTTCCTGTATCCATTTGGCTAGCGCATCATCATATGAGTGAAATAACCTTAAGTCGTTTGTAAAACCCCAATCAAACAAACAAACAAAGCTGATGCTTGAACTATATGTATACTTTTAATCCTCAAGTAAGTCCTTAATCTGTTTGCCATTAAATTTTGTTAAACATTTGGCTTTCTGCACACTCTGCAATTTTGTTATTTTGCATTATTCCTGAACTCACGATTGTCACGAATGAGCCTGTGTACATGTCACACACAAAACCACTCACTTATTTCACTCAATTATTCAGTCAATTTGTATTTGTCTCTTTGGAGTTAACATTTCATAACTGTGAATTTTTAAATGTTTCCTATGTTTATAATCACCAGTTTTATATGTGACCTTAATGCATGCTCCGTGTATGGAAAATATCAATAATGAAAGACATGATAGATACATGTAGATATAAAGAATTTGCGTCATCTAACATAGATTAACTGTAAAATTGTTCCTCTTGCAAGGGTTGATAGAAGTCCAAATATTAAGTTTCTTACTGAAAAGAAATCTTTTTTTTAATGTCATTGAATTTTTTCATTTGTTTTTTTTTCTTCATTTTTTATTGCCAAACTATTTATTTTTATCATACTCAGGAGTTGTAAACTTGAATATTTCATAAATTTGAATATTTTTCCTTTAAAATGAAATATTTTTTACTTGTAAATGGTAAAGATAGAATAATTTGGGGCCATATTGAATATTTTATTCAAACTACGGGGAGTTTATTGGCCTGTAGATGTTACTTCTATCAAACTTCTAGCAACCCTATCAAACTTCTAGCAAACTTCTAGCAACCCTATCAAACTTCTAGCAACCCTATCAAACTTCTAGCAAACAATAACTTTGACATTAAAAATGGAGTCTGAATTGAGTTCATAGAAAAAATGATACGTTAAGATAGCACCTTTTGAGTTTATTCCCCAGCTTAATGCCCATTTAGGGTAGTCATGCTGGACTCCTTCAGCTGCTTGTATATTCTGGTGGGCGGTTAGAGGGAGCTTCGTGTTGCTGGCGTCCTGTAATGTCCTGTGATTGTCTTGTATCTTGTCATTGTTTGTTGCCAGCGCGTGAGGGGTGGTTTCCTTCATCCATTGGGCTTGCACGCCGTCATATAAGTGAAATAACAGTAAATACTGCGTAAAACCCCAATAAAACACACAAAGTGTATTTCCTTTCATAAAGATTGTTCTTTAAAAAAAAACTTTCGTAACCAAATAACTGAATCTAAGAATACATCTTATTAATATTTTGTTTTTGAATATTTCCTAGTTATTATTTCAAATGTTCTATATCAAAGGGGATGATTTTCTTTTGTAAGTAATTATTGTCTGTGTTTATGTAATCTTTATATCATAATAGAGTAACCTTCTATAAACAGGAAAATGTCACAAAATAAATCAACAAAAAAACTGAGATTAAAAATGGAATAAAAAAAATGTAAAGAAAAAAATTAACATTATTGTTTAATAATCTTCCGGTTGATTTTTTGGTGAAAACTTCCTGTGCTATAGTGATCTCTGAGCTTAGTGACAACATGAAGTTGGTTTCTTATGGTGTCTTGGATTGTAAATTTGCACACTTTGTCTTATTGTATCATGTTTTACATCCAATGATCATCTTGGATCTTGTCATTTGTGGCCATTGACGTAGTCTTTGGTTTCCTTCACCCATTTATTGGGCTGGTGTGCTGTCAAATTAGTGAAATAATCTCAATTCAGTTTAAAACCGCAATCAAACAACTCCGCTTCATTGTGATTCTCGATATTTATATTTTAAAAATAACTGCAACTTAAGCTATTATTCTCTGAAAAGATCAGTGGCCTGATCAACAAATTGATTTTGTTTGATTGGAGTTTTACGCCGTACTTAAGGTTATTTCACTTATATGACGGCATGCCAGCCCAACGGGTGAAGGAAACCACCCCTGACGCCACTGGCAACAAAAAATGACCGATACAAGACAATCACAGGACGTAACAGGACGTAACAAGACGCTACAACAGCTTCTTGTTTCCCCTTCGATTCCGAGAGCACCAGGGCAACACAAAGCTCCCTCAACAAATTGAGTAGACATGTATGAGTACAAGAATGTATAACTATGTACATGTATGTCAGTGGCTTATTTAATGTAGTTTGTTATGAAAATAGCGCCAGATCAACATTGTAGAATGGCCATGGTAAGAACAGACGACGTCAGAAGATAAAAAGATGGAAGACAAAAGATTTCTTATTAGGAGGCAATCTAGCACCAAAAATTAAAGGCAAAATTACTAGTAATAGCATGAATTTAATTTTTTTTTTTTCACATGTGAATTGTCAAAGCAGTTATAAATCAGACCAAAACTTTCTTCAAGGAAGAATGATGAAAATGAAGAAAAGATGTAAATGACATAAACTGATGATTACACTTGAACTAGCAGGCACCTCACATTCACTCTCACTTCCACATCCATTTTCACCTTTCTCACAAGTTTGAGTTTTCCAAGATTTGAGCATACATGAAATGCAGGCATGTTTAACTTGTCTGATTACGCACTTACTATGATGCAGATTGCCACAGATACTCACTCACATTGTTAAGCTTCTTGGTAAACAGTTGTTAGAATTTCAAAAAGTATGAACAGCTTGTCTTAATAAAACCATTGTTGACTCTTTTGTCGGAAAATTATTTATAACGCAAATTATTTCTGTCATGTTTCCATTTCGTCTTCTAAATCTGGTGAAAAGCCAGCTAATGTATCTACAAGTCTTCGACACATCACTTTAATTTCTTCATTTGTCATATTTTCTGTAGCCAAGATTCCGTTTGCCACTGTCATTGTCTCCCTCATAGATCGAGATTTAATCCAAATACGGCCATTTATTCCAACCATACTTTCAAATGGTATGTCTTTTCCTAAGGTCTTCATCAATATGCAATTTGGTGATAAAATTCTGAAAAACAACAGAATTAGACAGATTAATCATTGATAGATATAGTCCATGTTCAAAGAAATACATTTGAAAACTTCAAGATGTGAATTTAAGTGATTTCCGTTAAGTACAATATTCAATTGGTACTTCAAAGAAAGATAAAAGGGCTCGCGCTGCATGAATTGCATGATACTTGCACTCAGAAGCGGTATCACTATTTTACATTGTAAAGATTTGTTTAAGATTTTACAATACTAGTTGTAAGAAAGAAAAAAATTAAACTACTGCAAAATTTGCCTATCTGGCAGTACTCATATTTTGATTGAGAAATAAGAAGCAGTTTCTGTAACATTTGATTGGTTCGGTATTCTTGGGGTAAATGAAGGAATCCACGACAATTGTTCCGGCGACATTTGCTCAGATGACCATTGCTCCGGTGACAATTGCTTCGCGACAATTGCTCTTCGACAATTACTCCGACAACGTTTGCTCCAATGACAAATGCTCCAGCGACAAATGCTCCAGCGACAATTGCTCCGACAACAATTGCGCAGGCGACATTATTTTCGGCGACAATTGCTCCCCAGCGACAATTGCTCTTGGTGTATTGGGTACCATCCCTGGCAACAATTTTCACCGGAGCAATAGTCACTTTTGGGAGCATTTGTCGCTGGATCAAATGTCGCCGGAGCAATTGTAGCTGGAGCATTTGTCATTGGAGCAATTGCCATTGGAGCATTTGTCATTGGAGCATTTGTCATTGGAGCAATTGTCATTGGAGCAATTGTCGGGCAGCGAAATGAAGTAACCATGGGTTTATCCTGGCACCTATCCACCAGGACAGGTAATATCAAATGTGGACTGGCAAAGATTAGAAAACTCAACATGGGAAAGATAGGAAATACAAGGAAATGGACTAGCAACATTAGTAAAATAAAACATGGTTTTAGTTTCTTTATTTGACAGGGGTTTTTCGCCATACTTAAGGTTATTTCACTCATATGACGGCGTGTCAGCCCAATGGGCACTTTTCATATCCTGGATGAAGCCTTTGAAATCACTGGTTGTTTTGTTTATTTGCTTGGTGTTTAACATAGGTATTGAACTACTGTTGCCAGTGTCTTGGTAGAAAACCTAGACAAAATCACCTTGCGATTTCGGAGGCAAGCGGTTAACTTCCCATCAGTACTATTTTAAAGTCACTGGTAACTTTTCCACATGTGGATGTTTTATAGCCCAGTCAAAGGTGGACTTGAGATATTGAACCCCTTTGGTGAGAGGTTCATTGGTTCTAGAGTAACAAGGTGCCACAAGAGTTTAATATTTTAAACTTATAAGTTGAAAGCTTTGACGATTAGATTGGTTGTTTGATTTGGGTTTTACGCAGTGCTTAAGGTTATTCACTAATAAGACAGTGTCCTAGGAATGAAACGACCCTCAACATCACTGCCAACAAACAATGCCAAGATACAGGACACAAAACATGGTGCAATAAGTGTCCAAATTTACAGTGGCGCCACAAACAGAGCAGCTTCTCTCATGTTGCCCCTTAGCTCTGAGAGTCACAGAGCACAGGAAGCTACCACCCACGGCAAAATGTTTAGGTAACTTCCATACCCTTTGAAATATTTAACAAATCACCTTGCTACATGTTTGTCGGTTATATCTGAGAAACCATCATCAGCAGACAAGTTCATCAAGAATTTTATTAAACGGGTTGTAAATTCTGTACCCAGTTATCACTAAATGTCTTATAGACTAAGGTTAAATTGAGTGCAAACACATGTGTATTTATTTATGAAACAGAACTGCCAGCTACATGTACCATATTCATCAGCGGCTCATAGTTTATATGATATAAGATACACAGTTCTAAGCTTTTAGCCCCCCTAGCATGTTAACTTTGTTGTGATTCGTGAAACGTACATAAATTTTTGCTAGTCCGCGTGGCTGACCTTAGATTATGATAATGCCTGATGGCGACAAACTAAGGTCTGACCGTCTGAGATCCCTCCAATGCA
Source organism: Cryptochiton stelleri (assembly GCA_031471745.1). Taxonomy (NCBI): domain Eukaryota; kingdom Metazoa; phylum Mollusca; class Polyplacophora; order Chitonida; family Mopaliidae; genus Cryptochiton; species Cryptochiton stelleri. The sequence goes on along the minus strand of JAUELC010192518.1, from coordinate 2,297 downwards.
TATCTTGTAGAGCCGCGTCCTACGCTTACAGTTTAGTTGTGTATGTCCACGAATTTATCATCTCTTAAACACCCAAACAGTGTCGGTCCCAGCAAACAAAATTGACAATGAGAATGACTTTTTACCTTTTTACGTTCGATTGCAGCACAATTCACACCCATTTTCTAACACTTTTTTTAATTGATGCGGAGAAAATAGACACACTGTTTTTTACATTTTCAAATTACAACGTAATGAATTAATCCATAAGCTTCACCTAAGCTACATGTAGGTCACAGATCATTGGCGAAAACATCACAGGCCAAAGGTCATCCATTGATTGATCAACTGGTGGTAAACGCTGTGCTCAAGGGTATTTCGCTTATATGATGAAAGTGTTCTCCATCAGTAAATAGCCACACTAACACAACCATAAAATGTGAAGTGTTTTGCTCTGTTGGAAAAATAATATTTCTTCAGTGCTAAGTAAAGACAGCATAATGCAGTGCCCATTCTTGGGACATGCTGCCCTTAGCTAGAAGGCCCAATCAGGTCATAGACTGTGTTTTGAAAATGTGAAAGATGGTATGTTTACTTTTTCTGCGTAAATTCATTAAAAATTATGGAAAAATGGATGTGGAATGTGTGGTTTTTGATTTGTTTGTTTGTTTGATTTGGGTCTTACGTCGTACTTTGTGGTTATTGAATATAAAAAGGTATGAAGCATTTTCAATTTTGTCATTATCAATTTTGTTGGCTGTGGCACTTTATTTGAGTGTTAGAGAGATGTTTATGGTCCTCGTCAAAAAAGTCATACAGAGGCAACTCAGACCTTAGTTTTTGCCGACAGAAAATAGCAGAAAAACTATAGTCTGAGCCCCATGGACTTATTTCTTGCCTGATTGTTCTTTGTGTGTAAGAATACAGATTGGGGACAGAAAACCGAGTTGCCATATCACGTGTTAGTTTATTTTTATCTACATGCAAATGAGGTACGTTACAACTTATTTTACGTCCATCATCCAGATATCAGTCACGTGCTGTAGTGCACTGTAGCTTGATACATTCAATTTTAGTTCTTCAAAGCTCGCATATGATTATGATCTGAGAATTATCATCTTGACTGTTGCTACAGTGACAGCATGATTAATCACCACACATATTACCGTAGGAAATATCATATAGTGAAAAATAGCGGCTACTGTTATAAAAATTTCACCCCAACAAATCGATGTTGATCTTTTTAAGTTTATAGCTGTGAATGATATGAGAATGATAAGGATAATCTGCAACGGACAGGTGACGACTTACCTGCTTAAAACTTGATAGAAAACTACCGATAATGTCTCTTATTTACCTCATATAATTATTGTTAAAAACGCAACACGGAAGGAACGAAAAAGGTTTTGATATTTGTAAGCTTGATGCAATACGGGAAGTAGAAATAGAAATCATACATTTTAACCAATCATATTGATTTAAATCAGTAAATGCGAAACACTATACCACAGCGAAATCCCTTTTTTAATTGGGTAATATTAATTTATAAATATCTCTAATTGTTCCGTACGCCATTTAAAGAAGGCTTATTTTCTAACAATTTAAAACGTTAAAATATGATTAAAACACTTGCCCCAGAGGTGACGTCACGGGTTATAGTGCGAAACTGTTTTGCGCGAGAATTCATTCACAACGATACTGTTGCTAAGAAACGAACTACGTATCAGGCTACGTCACCTTCACGTCAGATGCGAGATTCAGGGATGCCGTTGTAATGTCTATTTTTAGAACAGTCAACTCAGGACAACCCAACCAGAGCACGCGGTTATGATGAAATGGTCTAAAAATAGAACCGCGTTACACTAAAGGGAATCCCAACCTACGCGAAAAAACATAATCCCAAAGTAATGACGTATATGGACAGTAATAACTCATTGACACGTCTTGCTTTTTATATTTTATAAATAGGACAATTAAGAAATATACCTTGCACCTCAAATTTTATATGATTGACGTATTTAAGAGCTGTGAATAGGTCGCGCATTGATATGCCAGTGGAAATTGTAGATCTTAAATAGGGCGCTGGGGTTGACGAAAGGTACATTTCGCAATTGAAACCAATGTGATCGAAGATCCTCGCCGAGTTGGGAGCCTCAATCATAAGATTCCTGAGTTGACAGCTGATCATTTGTGATTATTTGAGGGTGCCGATAGCTTCTCCCACGCTGGACACTACCGACTTACCTATCCTTTTATTAAAAGACTTTTCCTGGTCAGAATGTCCATCAGAAAGTTCGACTTCACCACCGCTAATGGCC
>JAUELC010192408.1:0-10871 GCA_031471745.1 Cryptochiton stelleri | reverse complement strand
AATCGTAAACCACAATAAAACGGTCCTAGTTTATCTTGTAATTGACCCATTGTAGTATCTAGTACCAATGAATGACCAGGAATTACTACCTCGTACTGTCCCAACATATAGAGCCTACCGCAATGTCTGGATTGACTGTATTCACTGTTTATTATGCACAGCCATGACTGTTTTGTTGTGTGCTAACAGGGTGTGGGTTAAGGATAAACTCTTTTAGAGTCTGTTATGATCCCATAGTAAAAAGGGTGTCAGAGCCTAGGGTACACAAAGACACTCCGATGGATGCCTTTTATTGGTTATTGGTATTCTCATTCCAGGACAATAAATTCTCATTAGCTTTCTATTTTGACAGGCTTTGAATGGAAAACTTTTGTTTGTTCGATTATTCACGCTGCTTAGTTCTTTTTATGTTGCGCCTGCCTAAATTATTGGTAATTTTGTTTGCCCACATTACTTCTGGGTTAGTGTCCAGCTGTTCAGACACATTTTAATTCTCGACTCTTCCATCAAATTCTACGATTTACTGCCCAATAATTGCCCAGAATTCTATAATTCTGTTAGCATCGTAAAACTCAGTTCAAACATTCTTTGAAGGCTGCGATGGTTTGTTAGCCAATAGGATTATTCTACAATTAACTTGTAATAGTACAGGCTTAGCCAAGGTAACTCATGCTGCATTATTAGCTTCTCCCAGCTTGCAAACGTTGCACCCAGGGATGTAATTCAATATGCTAATTTTGTTATGATAACGAGATCGTGGATAATGTGTCAGTGTTTGTGTATAATTGCGTCATATCATTGTGATATTAGTGATGATTTATTGTTAATTATTCCTACATCCCCTCACAAAATTATTCAAAATATTTAGATAATATTTTTTGTAATTCTGCATTAGGTAATAAATGTTGCCTATAACTGTTATGAGAGTTTTTGTTCAGATTATACAATTTACTTTCTTTAATTGTACTTGTTTGCAATACAATTTATGATAACAAATTTATTCAAAACTAAAATAATTGTAAAAAATCTAACAAGCTTGTTTATATTGCATTCATAATCATGTTGATTTTGTTTCTCTTTCACAGGACCCAAATTTAGCCAACAAAATAGCAGAGCGTTTAGAGGTACCCTTGATCAGTCCAAAATTTGCACTACGAGATAGGTGTGATGTCTGTGACACTCATATTAAACAGTTAAAACAGGAGGCGGTTGCTATGGTGCATTCAATACAACAGGCCCAGTGTGAATCAGCTCCGCCCACAAATATCCCCGCCTTAGTGGGATCGTGTAACTTCTCACAAGTTCAAAGAAATACTCAGGGATCTACTTCAAATCATAACAGGTAACAAATCCATGTTTTATTGTTTTATATCTTAAGTGAGTTTCTAAAGCTGTTTTAAGCATGTATTTTACACCTACTGTCAGGGTCTACCTTCCCCAGGAAGATCACAGGAACTCGTTTGAAAGATCTTCAAATCTTCCTGGGAACTTCCCAAATTCTTTGCAAGATGTTCTTATAGAATAAGACAACAGGTGGAACTTTTGAGGAGGATTCCCACAGCATCATTGTTTTGTTACTCTGGACTGCATTCTATTCTGTCAGGGGTATTTTGATTTAATAATTTCATGTCATCTTACACAAAGAATAAAATCTGTGTTGTGGAACTTTTGAGGATGTTAAATAACTAATATTTTACGATTGTTATCCTCATGTAATAAATCAATATGTTATTATATGTGACAATCAAAGTCGACACGTTTTAAATCTCTGATTCATTTTTGGCACTGAAATCAATAATTTCTTTCTAAAATTGCCCTTTATCAAATATATATGAAAACCTAATATATAACAATAAGAAAAAAAGTCTGCGAGAAGATGAGGCCAAAAACACAGCATTCACGTTTCTAATATAATTCCTCTTAAATAATAAGCAGGTGAAATAAGACAACTTTATGCTCTGTGTGTTTTATGATCTTATTAAAGAGGTCTGGTTGTGGTTTATTAAGGTGACCTGTATTGTGCTGTGGTTTAATAAATAGACAAGCCCTCTATAAATAACAAATATTTTATACAAATGTCTGTGATTTTATGGAATGTGACATGTGGCTGTCTTTCAGTGATATTTCTGGTACTTCACATTGTTCAGAGAACACACCGCATCTAGATTTATGAATTAATTTTAGAGCTTCAAAAAACATGTAGGTAAAAAAATTGAGGTGAATTAAAATAAATGCCCCTGTTTTGTGGCCTATGTATCGGGGCTGGTGGCAGAGTTTTAGGTAATAAATCATTACTCAGGTAGAAAGCCTTTAGGGTGTGCTAGTCACCGTATGAACTGGAGATTCAACTTTCTGGTCTCATAAATTACCTGAGATTTCATTCTATTAATTAAGTCTCTCGCTTCTTTTGAGACCAAATACACAAGTTTTTACCTGCTAAGTTAGAATCTCATTAGCTCTATCATTATTCAGGACTGTGTCGTAATTCTTCATCTTTCTGTTGTTTTTAAGGAATTAATGTCTTACTCTGAACAGGACACCTTGAGCTCTTTCATTTTGTGGCTTTTCTCAGGCTGTTAAATCATCAGTTGAGGTTCTGGGATTATATAAGAAACATTTAACAATTTACCTTTAATTTGGAATAGAGAGTTACATTCAACTGTTGTCTTACCTTTATTTTGGATTAGAGAGTTACATTCACCTGTTTAAGCTTATATTTTGAGTAGAGAGTTACATTCAACTGTTGTCTTACCTTTAATTTGGAATAGAGAGTTACATTCACCTGTTGTCTTACCTATGATGTGGAATTGAGAGTTATATTTACCTGTTGTCTTACCTTTAATTTGGTGTAGAGAGTTATACTCACCTGTCTTATTCTTATGCAGGTGTGTAATAGTCCTAATTAAAATATAACAAACATGTACATAGTAAGAAAAGAGTGCAGCATCATGAATCGCTGATATGTCAACCTGTCTGACATTTTCTTGGAATTGACTAACATTTAATTTCAACTAAAGTACTGAAACAAACATGTTATCTATGAAAGTACAACTGTATTTCTAATGGAATTCCATTGCTTTTTACTGCAGAATCAAATCTGTTTTAATGTACTTGCTTCATTCATTGAGAATCTCATCTGTGTTCTTTTGTTGATATTCACCTTATATTATCAACTTTTTTTGTCATTCTAGCTACGTACATTTAAGTTATTTCTTCCACAATTTATTTGAAAACTTTTGTATTATTCTGGGATGTACTTAATATGTGTTAATGTTGTATTCCAGACAAGTCCGCCAGACCAAGACGCCCTATTCCAACCAGTCCTCCTATGTATCCTCATCCGCGCCTATAGCAGCTCAAGCTCAGGCGTATTTAGAGCAAAATGTCCGGGCATGGATTAGTCCAAAACGATGCAACCATGCTGTAAGTATATAACAAATTATTAGCCTTCATCACTGTAGTATTCCTGGCTCAAGCCGATAGACCCACTACCTGTAAAGGGCAGAATGTTATGAAGTATATTCTTGCTGTCAAACATGTGAAATACCATTGAGTATGGCGTTAAACACCAATAAATCAACAAAGTGTTTGGAGCCAGTTCTTACTGCCCTCAAACTAAGTCATTAGAAAGTATATAACCATATTATGTAATCAATTTATTTTTGTTTTTGTAACTTAATTCAAAAATTGCTTTGTAGAATAAACCCAAGTTTCTGAACTGCCTGGATTGTTTGTTTCATTATGGATTTACTCCGTACTTAAGGTTATATCACTATATGACGGTGTGCTGAACTGCCTGGAAAGTTGTAAAAGATTTCCTTATGTAAATGTTCAAAACCAATACTAGTGGCAGTGTTATTTTCATTGACATCAACACCACTCCACCTTTAGGAACTGAAATACAAGAAAGGTGGAAAACACCAACAAAGCTTTAAAGTCTGCTATGCATAATGCATGGGATTGCACACTGGACCACCATTCTTGTCATAAAAAGTATAAAAATAAAATAATCTGTAACAAATAACAACAAAACCTTATATTTAATATGTAATTAGTATTTTTGCTTCTTGATTAGTGTTGACTCATACTGGCCCTTGATCACATTCTGTTGGGATGTTTAAATCGTGTCAGATTATCATGTGTGTTACAAACCAGCACACAGACATGTGTTCTTACAAATAACGTGTAAGGATAAGGATTTTTTCCTTCATTAGGATCTCTTAAATAAAGTGGTTCTTCCCAATTGTAATGTCAGTCGTGACAAAAGGGTGGTATCTTAAATGAATCATGCCTCTAACCAACTGGTCGCTGAGTCTAAGTTACTGTTAATGTTTTGTCAACTGTCGTTGTGTATTTTCTATTTTGTTATCAAATTCAACATTAGCACATTTCCAGATCTGATATATTTTTCAACTCAGCTCATCGACTAGACATCCTCAATGTATTTATAAATTGGGTATTTCTCATCTCACAATTTATTATCTGACACAGTTTTTTACCTACAAAATGTTTGTGTGACAAGTTCATGTTTTATGTTTCATAATTTGTTTTAATATTTGTATATATTCTTTACAATGCACTTTGGTCTGGGGTTTTTTTCATTATTACTTATGTAATATATTTTGTATACCACGCCTGATTTCATTTGCATGGCTTATCTCTGAATTGATAACATGCTTTCGGTATTTATTTTTTAGCAAATTATTGTTATCTTAATTCTCTCTCATTTCATTTTGCTCAAAGCAGCTACTGGTGAATGTAAAAAAATACTGTTGTCTTAGTACTGGCATACCCTTTTTTACTGTAGAGGGAACAGAGGTTTAATTATAAGATAATGGAGACTGGTGTTTATTGACAGAACTTTTTCACCCTCACATGTACTTTGTCAGATTCCCATGATTTGGTATGACCTTAAGTCTTTTTATTGACCAGAAACACCCAACGGCCATCTTGACTGCTACAGAAATAATTACACTGAGAAGTTTGACTGCGTGCAGAATTCAGTCAGCCTGTAAGTGATCGGATTGATTTTCTCGGCTGCAGCATTGCAATGCAGGAGTAAAAAGTGTCGAAACCATCATAACAACGATCTTATTGAGAATCCTCATCCAAATAGCAGCAGTGACGATCCTCCAGTGTCTGCGGACAAGACGTGTCCAGTCCCACCAAAACCACAAAAGCATGTAATTAAATGGTGGCGCAAACTCTTGGAAGTGCTGCCTATCTAAGCGTGATAATGGACGGTGTCAGTTGTCTGTCACGTGCACAACTTGTCCCCTCACCCCATTATGAGAAACACTTCAGCCCAAAGTCACAGAATATTTCTGAGTGCTCTATCCAAACTTCCAATTAGATTCCCAACAGTAATATTGCAAGTTAGTTTTTCCTTCCTCAGATAGAAACTAGGAAAAATTAAATTATCAGTCCAAGTGATGTTATTTAATACGTATAGAATTTGTTCGTTGGAATGCTTAATGCTTCTAAGCCTGATTTAATTTCTTCCCCATTTAATCGAAATGTTCCCTTATATCATGGTAATTATATTTCTGTATGTCAAATTAGAATCTAGAACCACACATAAGGGGGGGCTTTTTGTTGTAAGCCTATCGTCTTGAGCTGTATTACACTGGCTAGGATGGGGGTAATTTTTGTATTACAGCATCACACGAACGTCTATAATTGTTTGCCTTCATTTCCTTTTATTGAATTTGCAATTTTTTTCTGTTTAAATGCAAATTGATGTGTAGCCCATTTACATATGTGTTTTTAATACCAACTTAAAGTTCTGTAGAAAAAACTTATATTATTTCATTTGTTGATTAAATTCAGAATCCCAAAATTGATTATTTTAATACATAATGTAAAGGAAGTTCATTACTAAAGATGTAAATATCTAAAGTTCTAGTCACATATGTGTTTATATGCCTCACTTCTACTATGTGGAATTAACTTTTTATGGGTTTGTGTTTAATTAAATTTTACATCCCAACATTTGATTATTGTATTGGGTGTACTGAAGGAATTAAGTTACAATCTGAGTTCTGGCTTGGTGTAAGAAGTGATGTTGTACAACCCAAATTTCTGTTGGGACGGAATGCTGTGGCTTTTTACATCAAATTACTTCTGATCGGGCAGAAATTGCCAGATGTTTAACAGAATCAATATTTCTCAGAAGGAAGGTTAATCTACTCTACTGTCTCTCTTGTTTCCGAGAGCAAAAAATCTGGAAATATGAGACGACGAAAGAATCCCCGATAAATGACTTTCGATGGAGTTTAGCAGAAGTTTGGCTATTGAAACAAGTGCTTGGTCAAGAAAATGCTCTCTCAGCGCTGGTATGATTTGGATTTTTCCCCAACAAAAATACTTCACCCTCTTGAGACCTTTGGACGCCAGAAAAAAAGCATTTGTTAATATTGACCGGAAAATTATCTCACTGCTCAAGCTTGTTCGATTCAAGATTATTATTTGAACAGTGTATTTTTGCATATGGAAGACTAGTTGTTGTGCCTGTGGGTCAAGTATTGAACAAACTTCTTTGACCACTGTCGACAGTCTTAGCCACTTGAAGCCAGCGGTGGGATAGCCCGTCTCAGATTTGGGGAAACTATCCATGTATTGGTTCACTGTTAAGAATTGGTATGCCAAGAAGATTTCCATGTGCCAGTGTGTGTGTTTATTCTTCTCAAGAGAAATAAGGCTTAAGATTTGAGTTATAGTGAATGTGACCTGTGCTTTCACTATTCCTTTCCCATAATCCATCTCACATAAAATCAAAGACTAGTCTGAAGAGAGAACTTAATAAAAACCAGAGAGTCTTCACTTCTTGAGGAATGGAAAGAATGGATCCCATTTGATGGCTGGTGCTGCGGAATGATAATAAGATTATTTCTGTTGATAATGAACTCACTTCATATCAATGTGAGAGAACGTGAAATGGAATTCCGTTACATTTACAGCACAGTATTTGTTAAATCTTGTTCATTAAAATGAACGAGGATGAGAACAGAACTTGGTCAGTGGAATTCACATATTAGTACATGCAGGACGAGAAATTATCTTACCTAGTATCTATTGATCGTCTTTACAATGGGAATTAAGCTACGTATTTGTGTATTCATCTTCTCCTTGGAACACCAATTATCAAACACCTAGCAAAGTTACAAAAATATTTTTTTTAAAGTATCAATCTTTAGAATCAAACAAAGACTTTACTAATAAAGTAATGGCACCTGTAACTGAGAGAGAGAGTACTACTTCTACATCAAAGCGTCGCTTTGTCTCAAAACAAAGAAGTTGGACATTAATAAATATGCACTTCTTCTAAAAGCTGGTGATCAGACTACATTTTGTGGTTGTGGCCATCTGAACAGGGTTTTGACATTCTTAGGTTTTGGAAAAGGTGACATTAACCGCTTTCTTTTCCACTGGTATTTTTTTTAATTATACTCATAAAAATATATATACTGAGGTCATCTTTAACAGGGTAGTCTTAAGACAGTGATGTGATGCATTCAGGCAATTAAGTTGTTAATGTGTACTAAGGAAGGGATATTTGACTCTATATTTATAAAAAAAGTCAACAAGATCTTAATTTTGTGAATATATATAAGTTTATTATTCCAAATTTTAATTATATTCTTTAATAATTTTTTCTTTCCTCAGATGCCGTCAAATCGTGGTGCTATGCCCGGCCAGGTCTCGTCCCTGGAGGCAATGAACACAATAGTAATGGACCAGTACCTCAATAACACTCTGTCATCTAGTCAACGCTCATATCTGCCCGTCCCTAATGGTCACCCAGCCCCTGTGCCTTATCCCCACCCCTATCAACCAGCTTACGCACCCAGTCTTACAGGCTCCAGCTCTTCAAGTCCGTCAGCTGCTGCCTCATTCTTCGCACGGTAAGACAAACTTTTATATACCTGTTGTACTAACATAGACACAGGGTCGTCTTTTAGCATGGGGCACACTAGGCAGTTGCCCAGGGGCCCCAGTTTAATTGGATGTTAAAGTAAAGGCCCCATTACAATGCTTTACATCGTTTTGCCCGGAGGCCTCAAATGTTCTTGAGGCTGACTGATTAGACATATAAATACATCAGGCGACATATTTTATGAAAAGTAAAAAAATATGCTTGTTAAAATTAGAGCATATTTGTATTCTTCCATTATACAGATTCTCAGTCAATTTTCAGTATAGGATTTTACTTTTTTAAGGAAGTACAATATTCCAATACCTGTGTGGGTATAGTGTCACAACTTTTAATATTCGCAGGTAGATTAGTTATGGCCCATCTCACTTCTGATCCAGTTAACCATTGTATCTAGCACTCTGGTATATGAGGGCTCAGATTTGTGACCAGTTACATATTCTGTAAGGTAGAAATTCTGATATAGACTGTGTCCACATGACCTCAAATTCAAATTCAGCCTCAGATTATTGAGAAAAAAATTCTGAATTCTATTATTATCATATTTCCACATTAACAATGTCTACAACATTTTAGACGGTGGCAGTATTTAAAGATTGATATTAAAATGTCGGCTTATTTACTGCAAATAACACTTTTAATATACATTTATAAACACTGAAAGCCATTTCTTTCTGTGATTTTCTGTAACAATAACCAACTGTCTCTTGTTATATCAGACAATGTATAATGTTTTGTATTGTGCCTATGCAATGCAATGTCTACTCTTTGTCTAAACATTTCTATTGTAAATTAATCCATTTTACACATCATAACCAGGAACTGTGAATTTTAATCTTTTAGATGACAGAACCATATATATACATTTAAGCTCAGATTACTTTAATCCTGAGTATCTTTCATAGAATAAGCCGCAAGGGTTTGGCTATCATATTATTGTATAGTATTTGGAAAATATTAAATTCCTTGCATACTGGTGTTCATGGAAATATCTCTGTCAATAAAACATTACCATGATGGCTTCCTCTCTTTGTACTCTGGCAGATTGTTTAAACTGTTTGGCTACTTGTGCAAGTTGTGTCTTGTAATGTTTAGACAATGTTTTATTGATCAACAAATATTTTATAGATGACAACTTCTTCAATATTATTCCGGAGGTCATTTGTAAATGTTGAATATTATTGCTCTATGATAAAATTCATTATTTCAATTAATTTGGTTAAAATGATATCTCTATGGTAACTTGGGATTAAGATTTATTGAAAAGACTTGTTTGTTTTCCATGAGATGATTCATCAGTTTTTAAATAATCAACATCCCTGTGCTATTGTGATATATATCGTAACTTTTTATTGTAGGGTGTAAAAATGTGTTTTTCTTGTTTAGTATCAACGAATATAGATAGTAGATATATAGTATATCATGTCTCACCTGTATTAGAAGGATGTTTAGAAGGTCTAATGTATTGGTGGCTGTTCCATCATTTAATGACCAATAATCTCATATTTATTGGTGTCAATATTATCCACTTTAAGTAACATTATAGAATGAATGGGAGGGCTTTTGAAAGATTTACGATGTTGAGTAAATCAGAGTGAAGGGATTCAGAATGAACTGATGTGTAGGAGTGCCAGGCCTTATCACCCTTGAAGAAATAAGTCTTGATAAATATCATCTAAATAGCCTAGGTGTCATCCACATTGCTTCATAAATTAGATTACCTCACAATTTGCAGCTCTGTTTTTGGCCAGTTTAGAAGAAGTATTGTTTCCCATTTCTCCCCAAGGCCATTTCCCTATTTTCCTCTGTGAAATAGGCTCTTATTTTCATATCTGTCACAATTGCTTCAGCGGACAAGGTTGACAGGAAGTTTGCTGGGAACAACGGGTGACAGTTTTGTCAATAGGAGCTGCTGTTGATGGGATTTATCAAAGAATTATCACCCATTTTAACTCGTAAATTTTACAAAAAGAGCTGCGCTGCATCCAAATCGCTTCCGTATTCAGTCCCTCAAGCTCCTCGGTTGCATCACTAAATATGTGTCACAATTCCTGAGTCAGTTTCAAGCTTTGATGAACAGAATTATTACAGGCCTAAAACATCCTCAGTTTATTTTGTTAAATTGGGAAAAGACTGAATTCAGAGTGGTCAATGTTGTATAATAAACATTACAAGTTCCAGGCACACTCTGCTTTTACAAAATTTACCAGCAATAATTTCTGTGAAATATAAAAGTCATGTTAGAAAAACTATTGTTTCCATTAGGTTCAGTCAATTAAGATATTACCATTTTCCATCTGAAAATAATAGAAGATAAACATTTCAATATTCTTTTTTTAATTATTGTGACTTGAAGTAGATATGTTTAATAAATGTACAGAAAGATAGTTCAACTGGGATTCAAACCAGTTGTCTTTACCTTACAAGGCCATCACTCTACTTACTGAGCTAGAGAGATTCTCTATAAATTAAGGCCAGCCAAAGAACACAGGATGGAAATAGGTGTGCATAGGAAAATATTATTACCCCAAACAATGACAACTGACTTAATGCAAAAAATAACCATTTCTGTAATTATAATATTTTGAGTACCGGTAATTTTTTTTTTTTAATCTTATTTAAGATAATATAAGGGTAGAGATCGTGTGTAGTTTCTATGTTATAAAAAGAATAATAGATCTTAGTTGTGGCCTCATTCTCTGTGAGTAAATCTAAAAAAATAAGATGACTCTCCAGTTTTAATTTTATTTGACAGCTCTGTAAGCCCTCTGGCTAAGGGCAGCATATTCCAAGCATAATGATGCTGTCTTTACTTAGCGCGGGTGGTTGGTGGGAGCTTCGTGTTGCCCTGGTGCTCTCAAAGCGAAGGGGAAACAAGAAGCTGTTGTGGCGTCCTGTTTTGTCCTGTGATTGTCTTGTGATTGTCTTGTATCTTGTC